>OU015493.1:5101579-5226579 GCA_907164885.2 Dolomedes plantarius
TGCCATTTGAAAATAGCCGGTCCTAGGTACAAGAGTTTCCCCTACACTTGTAGATATATCGCCATTAAATATTTCCAGTGACTAGAGGGATTTTTAAACAATAAACGGGCTCGTTTATTCTTTAGTAGTGACACTGAATAACTCAATGTTATATGTATGTACGTAGAAATAAAAAATAAATTTAATTTATTCTTAACCCCTTCCAACTGCCGCACTTTTTTCAATTTAACCCTTCAGCGGGCGCGCCAATTTTTCGAACACCAGCAGGCGCGCGTGGCACAAAGTGCAACGTCTCTTTCAATCTTGATTATTCACTTTTGCAATACACTTTTTTTCTTCAAATTGAAAATAACAATTCTGCGTTTTATGACACGATATAAAATGCTGATAATATTGAGATATATTTATAACTAGCTGAAAACCCGCACTTCGCTACGGAGTACATTCAAATTAAATACAACGGTCAGTGTATGCAATTAATGCCAATATATATATATATATATAATAAATACGACGATCAATATATACAATTGATGTAGAAAAAAATATATATTTATAAACAAATCATAAGGGATATTTTTATAATCAAAATAATGTCCAATCGTCTGACGCATTAGCAAGAAATAAATACTTTTTGTGTATTTAGTTTTTATGCACGTGACGATAAATTTATTGAAAGCGCCAGAAAAAGAAATCACGTGATCTGCATTTAATAAATTAAATTCTAAAAATGAATCTTTAAAAATTCACCAAAAATCAGAAAAAGGAGGTAAAGATTCGAAAAAGATTTCATTTGAAAGGAATTTTTAGGATCTTTCTCGTGATATAAATTTTATAACCCCCAAATTATTATTTTAAATGCAAACTTAAAAAAAAGTTACTAAAACAGCTTAAAAATTTAATTTAAAAATTCTAAGAAGAATTTTTCAAAAATCTCTCTTAGTGCACCCCTACACCATAAGAAGAATCGCCATGCAAAATGTCAGCCCTTTAGGTCCAGCGGTTTGGTCTGTGCGTTGTATGTCAGTCAGTCAGTCAGTGAGTCAGTTACGGAACTGTTTTATATATATAGATTAAAAGCCAGAGAGTGCAGAGAGTGCAGATAGAATCGCCTTATTTCAAAACTGTCCGGTTTATCGGATCTAAGGACAACTTGCGAAAGGATTCCTATTATGTCTAAAAACCCCAAAAAACAATGAGACTGTCCATCTTCGTGATATGCGGGACGCCTTGTAATAACTGCACATTTGATCGACTCCATCAACTCCTGCTTTTGTCATAATGGAATCCCAGAATGGAATATAATCGCTGGTATACCGCGGATAAATCGCGACTACCAATGAATGGAAAGGAATACAAGGGTCAGAAAATCGGACCTGCATAAGAAAGGGTGTAGGTATAAATAGAAATTGCTTAGAACATTCAAACCTTACATGAAAGAACAAACCATTCAAAATTACGAAAATGTTGCACTCTGTACCCGCTGAAGGGTTAAAAAATAGCCCGTATAAACATAATTAAAATAAGATTTGTGAATTCACTTTTACATATTTATTCAAGTTCAATCGACCGAATCCAAATTTCATATAAAAAATCAAGTATGTTTGGATTGAGCCGATCTCCCATTTTTTTATGTTCATTTTTACACTTTTTTAAACCTTTTTTTTCCTCGCTTTGCACGGAAAAAAAGAATCGTATACCCCTTGCAAAAAGAAAATCGGGTGTATATATATCCACACACTCACACACACACACACATATATATATATAGTATATGCATACATATGCTTACATACATACACACACACACAGACACACACACACACACACACACACACACACACACACACACACATATATATATATATATATATATATATATATATATATATTGTGGCGTCACGACAAGGCTAAACTCTCTGAGCCGTTGTTAATATTTACTACTATGGGATCCATAACAAAGCAAAGACAGAGTCCTAATTAAAAAGCGAAGACCAATTTTTTAAAACCAAAAACTCAACAATTTATTAACCAAAAAAAATTAAACAAAATTTACCGTTAGACACTTTCAGACATATTCACTTAAATTTACGTGCAGATTCACATTGCGCGCTCTAGGGCCCATTCACGACGCAAAAACACAGGAGCCTAGAAAAAAACACTTCTGCACAGGGCGCGTTCTAACCAGTCTCTCCCTCGAAAAAAACACCAAGCCTCTTCTCTCGGCTGGAAAACTTCGTCTTCTAGGAATCTCTGGATTTTTTAGTCGGGGGAACAAGTAATCGTTTTTTAATCCCACACGTGTTCAAAACCGGTGGGAGAACGGCAAAATTGCCCCGTTAACACGCAGCTGTGTTTCTCGCACCCTGTGAGGTCTTGGGAAAAATAACCTCATCTTTCCAGTACGCTACAATATATATATATATATATATATATATATATATATATATATATATATATATATATATATATATATATATATATATATATATATATATATATATATATATATAAGAGCTTGTCTGTTTGTTTGTCCGCTATAGAATCATAGACTGCTTCACCCACCGGGACCAAATTCGGCACGGTTAATGTTTTGGACCCTAGAAACTTAAATCAAGAAAAACGAAATTTGGAGCTCAATTAGTTTTTTTAAAATTAATTTTTTAATCATTTTTGTGCCCCTAAGATAACCTCTTAAATGTGGATACAGCCCCTTTACGACAACCCTTCAAATTCGATACGCGGGGGAAAAGTGGTTTATTCTGAGGGGTGATCTGGGGTGGTTTGAGAGTTGGTCTGGGGGTAACGGGGGAGAGGGGAGGACGAGGTGTTTATTTTTCTTACTTTTAGTGGAATCGTGAGTCTAAAAAGGTTGAGAACCGCTGCTTTACACAATTTTAGACAATGGCGTTCAAACTAATAGAACTTAATAAAATTAGGAAAAAAAAGGAAGAAGAAAAAGAAAAATTAAGTTTGTCCCATGGCCAGTTTTTGGAAGCCTTCTGTTGATCTAAACATATTAATCGTTTGAGGATCATAAAATGGGAAGAAGTTTAAGAGTTCTACAGGTTTTTTCCCCTAAGTTCGCGAAACAGAGTTAACATACGATATGTATTTGAATTACTTATTCCGTGAAATCATATAAGATAAATCTTTTAGAGTTTTGGGGTTTTTTAAGCAGTAGGAGGAAAAGCTCTTTAAACAGAGAAACATAACGACACATAACTTTCATTCTGAACTATTAGTCCATTAGTTATATTAAGGCATAAGAAAATTAATGAAATTATTTTTAAAGAATGATTTCCCGGGTAGATATATAGATATAAAATTTTTCATGCTTTCCATCAAAAGAATACTGGGTATATCATTTCAGTAGAAACGCGCTAAGCGCATTCTGTCTGGCCAGATGAACATGAAGATCGGGGGGGGCGGGGAGTGCAGCTCAGTATTTTTTTGATGGAATGCATGAAAAATTGTATATGTATATTACCCCGGGTATAATCTACCCGGGCAACGCCGGGCAATGCTAGTATATATATATATATATATATATATATATATATATATATATATATATATATATATATATATATATATATATATATATATATATATATATATACGAGGGTCATTTTTTAAGTAAGAATCGTTTTGTAATGGAGTAAGAGAAGCTGTAGTTATGAACGTAAATTGTATCACAAACTAAAATATGAACATTTTTACACTTTTCAGCATAGTTACCATTAACATTTAAACATTTGTCAAGTCGTGTCAGCGGCTTTTGGATCCCATCATCAAAAAACTCTCCGCCTGACCGTTAAAGCAGTTAGTAACAGTTTCTTTCAACATGTCATCATTTTGCAGGCGCTTTCCACCAAGAAATTCCTCAAGTTTTGGAAACAGATGAGAGTCTGATGGTGCTAAATCGGGGCTGTATGGTAGATGATCCAGTAATTCCCACTGAAAATTGTCCAGTTGCGTCTTTGTTCTTGCCGCAACATGAGGCCGACCTTTGTCGTGCAGCAGAACGAAGCCGCTAGAGAGCAGTCCCCGCCGTCGATTTTCACAATTTTCATTGGGAATGGTGACTATGTTGAAAAGTGAAAAAATGTTCATATTTTAGTTTGTGATACAATTTACGTTCATAACTAAATTTTCTCTTACGCCATTACAAAGCGGTTCTTACTTAAAAAATGACCCTCGTATATATTATATATATAATAGCCGTTGTCTCTGTATAACACTTCCGGGCTGTACTCATCTTTCAATTGAAGCCCTCAGTAAACAAACAGCCGGTTAGGCTTAATTTCAATTTCAGATGTGGATCAGAAATTTTTCTTACCTAAATACTAATATCTTCTCCGGAAAACGCGAAAACTTATCAGTTATTGGGGCGTAGACGCCATCCGTCTTGATAGTAGTCGTGTTGACTGAAAGATGTACGTAGGTAAGCTACAAATTTTAATGGAGATTGTGACTGCGAGATCCCCAGAATGGATCGCGCTTCCACTGACAGAAGTTTGTGAAGAATGTATAAATGCAGAATTGTGAATTCTGTGGTGAGACGCGTACGACTTCTCGCAAATAAACGAACGATTTGACGAAGGATTCATGCAAACGCCTCTCTCGACCCCGAGTTTGTTAGGCAAGCTTAGAACCCTGATGATCTGTTAGCTCATTATATGTCTTTTTGGCAACCGAATGTTCAGTTTTGTTAAAATGTGGTTTCGGAGGTTGTTGCTTTTTGTCAATTCAGACGTAGAATATAAGAGAACGGCCTACCTAATTCTTTTTGGTTTCCGAACAGTTTGAAACATGAAGCCCCACCTTTTTAAGGGGACTCTCTACCCTTAAATATTTAAAACATTCGATTTTTTGAAAAAGAATATATGTTAAATCCTGATCATTTCTGAACAAAATAAAGCAAACCGCATGAAAATATTCCGCTTAGTTCCGGAGATATTGATATTGTAAACATTTAATTACTGCTCAAGTTAATGGTAAGAAAAATTTTAAACTCATTTTTCTCAAAATGTAATTTTGTATCGTTCCGCAACTGATATTTCAAAAATTATGAAACATAATTCCACGAAATTTTTATCACTGCAGAATCACGTTGTTTCATTGCGTTTGAACTAGAAATATTGAAATCACTGCACTTTTTTTTATTTTTTGAGGGGTAAATGAATGCAAAAATTTAAGGAAATTTTACGTATATTTTTAGCAATTTTAAAAAAAACTGAAAAAATATTTTAATGTTGAATGTTTTATGTTCAATTGTATTTTGAATTATTTGTTTTAAATATAAAACAGGAATTATACATTTAAGTGCAAAATTAATTTCATAGTTCTGCGCTCAAGCCAGTATACAATAAAAATACTTAAAAAACAAGGTATATCTAAAGCATTTAAAATAAAATTACAATTATTTTGAGAGTTGAAAATTTGTTTATTAAAATAAATATATCAGTTTATCATATGCATAAAATTTGGGAAAATTGGGTGTCAATTGAAATAGTTACAAAGAGTTAAAAGTATGAAAATATGCCTAATTTCCTCGACTTAAGGGTCGCGAGTCCCCTTAACGTATTGCGGATAAACTGATCGCGGGAAATATACTTGTGATAAATATATTTCGGAGTCCTTCGCAGTCTTTGGTTTCAGGAGACACGGATGACGTCGCCATAATGAAGCAATAGTGATGGAATGACTCGCCATTCTTGGTTTAAAAATGTCGACACCTTTAAAACGTCATTTTTACGTGAGAATGAAATTGCAACCACCGATGGCAATCTATATATATAAAACAGTTCCGTAACTGACTCACTGACTCACTGATATACAACTCACAGAACAAACCTCTGGACCTAAAGGGCTGACCTTTTGCATGGCGATTCTTCTTATGGTGTAGGGGTGCACTAAAAAAAATTTTTGAAATATTCTTCTTAGATTTTTTTTAAATTGAATTTTTAAGCTGTTTTTGTAACTTTTTTTAAATTTGCATTTAAAATAATAATTCGAGGGTTATAAAATTTATATCACGCGAAAGATTCTAAAAAATCCTTTAAAATGAAATCTTTTTCGAACCTTTACCTCTATTTTCTGATTTTGGGTGAATTTTTCAAGATTCATTTTTAGAATTTAATGTATTAAATGCCGATCCCGTGATTTCTTTTTCTGGTACTTTAAATAAATTTATCGTCACGCGCATAACATCTAAATAGACAAAAAAATATTCTTTTTCTTTCTAATGCAGCAGACGATTGAATATTATCCAAAAAAAAATAAATATCCCTTACGATTTTTTTATAAATAAATAAATAAATAAATATATATATATATTGCATCAATTGTATACATTCATCGTCGCATTTATTATAAATATATATATCTATTTTTTTTTAGCGTTAATTGCATACATTGACCGTTGTATTTAATTTGAATGTACTCCGTAGCGAAGCGCGTGTTTTCAGCTAGTACACTCATATATACTGAATCAAAATTGATGTACGATTCACATTGCCAACCGGTGTACTGGGTGTACTGCGGCACTTTAGGGTGCCGCAAAACCGGCCAAAACAAAATATTAGTGGAGCCCACTTAAAATAAATTTGAAGTGGTCGACAAAGACGTGTGCTTTAATAATGAGTCGCAAACACAACTAATCTGAGTGAACCACTATACTATAGATCTCATGGCTATTCCTGAAAATGCATTAATATATTCTAATTTGGTATTCGTTACATAAACTTTTCGATACATGAATGTAATAAGTAGGGGAGTCAGTATTGATTGGAACTTTAATTTGGCCCGTTCCTGATATAAATTTAATATTTAAGGTGTATCTGCCTACGTCGAAATGGCTGTTTGCGTGCAACATTTCGAAATTTTTTTGCTCGCTCTCTTTCCAAACCCAACCTCAAACTGGATTCTCAAACTGCTCTGTTTCGATTCGTGCGATCATTGGATGAGTGTGTCCAGTACCGTATTTCCAGTTTAATAAACTAAAAGACCTGAAGTATCCCCTTTCGGTGCTCATTTTGCAGTGACTCTTGTAAACGAGAAAGGTCATCATTTTAAAGTAGGTGTCAATGAAATTTTGCGATAGTGTTTGATACAGCGTCGGTGCACAAGACAATATGTGACACAGCTCAAAAATCCTTATTTTTCAGGCGAACGATTTTAAAATAGAGTTTTAAGGGGACAGTGGACCTTCAAACCTAACTTTTTTTGTTTTGAATGGATTTGCTTGAAATTTGAATACGTGATTAGTACCATAGATATGTAAAAAGTGTTAAAATTTAATGATGAAACATTAATAATTTATGAATTATGAATTATTAATTATATCAAAAATTGGCCTCATTAAAAATGTTCAATGTGCATTTCTTTTGCATATAATATGGTAATTTTTATTTACAGGATACCTTATAGAACTAACAACGAAACTTATTGCTCATTTTAAGCATTCCTTAAAAATATAAAGAGAAAAAATAATAATAGTGTAAACACCCTTTTTATGACGCAAAATACCTCTAAATCATCTTTTCGAGTACAAAATTTAGAAATTCTGAGCTACGAAGCATCATTATTTTCAATAAGATTTATTCGATTTACGGTTAAGTATATAAAACTTAAATTTCAAAGCAATACGATCATTAGAAATGCGCCCGGAGCGGTCTGAATATTCGTATGAGATGAACATTTTTATTTTGAGAAAAACGCATTTAAAGTTATTTCTATTAGTAATCACATAATATCTAAATTAAATACAAATGCCTATAACTAGGAAAGTAATCACAGAAATAAAAAATTCTTTTTGAACACATTCCTACTCGTCCGTAGTAACACATGGCCTCTCTACCGAGCATTTTTATAAACTATCTTTATGCCATTTTTTTCTGATAAAAGTAGATTTTTTCTGAGCATTTTATATTATTTAACTCCAAAAGGAGAATTTTTGAGTTGTGTCTCTTTTCTTGTGCACCGACGATATTACTCGACATGTTTCAACCTAAAAGCTAAGCTGTCTGTGGTCATTGAATCATTGTACAGGCACTTATGAAAAGATCATTTGAAAAAAAAAAATCAGCTTTTTTACAATTTTTTTTCCTGGGGGGGGGGGGGGGGGAGTTTTTTCTGTGATTTATGGAAATATTGTAAAAAAAAAATTTCTGTTCAGAATGCAGGTAATTGTCACGGTATTCTATAGCATAGATCCTTAAACTGTGGTCCGCGGACCCCTGGGGGTCCGCGAAACTATTTCGTCATTAACAATCTATACTTGAACAATATATTCTCGTGGAATTATCATGCGATACGTCTTTGAAACTACAATTCAACAAAACTGAACTCACAAACGTTTGGTTATTTTCTCCGATCTGATTACCCTGCACTTGCAAATGAAGCCCTCCAACATTTGATTCCGTTCTGCACAACATATTTATGTATACGGGCTTTTTCGGTACTGTTATATATATGAAATCAAAATACAGAAACAAACTCGATGTAGAAGCGGACCTCAGAATAAAACTTTCCAACATAGAGCCCGACATTGCGGTTCTGGTTTCGAGAGAACCACTGCACCCATCTCATTAAGTAAAAATCATTTACAGAAAACATATTATAATAAGACATATCTATTTTGACCAATATTGGACCAAGAAATGTTTGTACGAGTTTAATGCATTATGATTTGTAACTTTTAAAATTCTTTTTACTACTGTTTTTATTCATTTTATGTTTTTTATTCTACACTGCTTAAAAAAATTAGGGGAGCAAGCAAAGAATTTAAAAAACCGTGCGAGACAGCCACGTATTGGCATAAAATAGATAGTACACGCGTATCAATGCGCAATACAGAAAAAAAGCCGTAAAAAAATTTGTAATTAAGCTTTAATTCTTTGAAAATATGGAAAAAAACATGAAAAGATGATTTAGAGCAACAATTTGGTTACATGTAAACGATAAAAAATTGTATTGTTTAGAAATGATGCAAGATTTTTAATATGGCGTGTGGTCTCCTCGAACAGCTAAGACTGTTCGAGGAGCGATGTTCGATCACCTGTTTTCTAGGGATGCGATGATGTTATCGTTAAGACTTTGGGGAATACTGTTCCACTCCTCAAGAAGTGCAATCTCCAAGTCTCGGAGAGTAAAAGGAGACCTTGGTCTCGTAGCAATGCGTCGTCCGAGCATGTCCCAAACATGATCCATTGGATTCAGGTCAGGAGAGCACGCTGGCCATTCTATACGCTGTATTGTTTCAGATTTAAGCATGTTCTCCACAAGACGAGCTGTATGCGGTCTGGCATTATCATGCTGGAAAACAAAGGAATCTCCAATGGCTGCAGCGTAAGGTATGACATGAGGTCTCAGTATCCCGTCTACATACCTTCGGGCCGTCAAAGTACCATTCCGAATGATATGCAGGTCCGTACGTCCACCTATGCTGATTCCACCCCATACCATAAAACCAGCTCGTCTGTATTGTGACCTTTCACGAACGAATGTGGGGTTATTTCGAGTGCCCCTTTCCCTCCATACCAAAACACGTCGGGTGTCACACTCCAGACTGAATCGGGACTCGTCTGTAAACAGCACTTGGTTCCAATCATGTTGCTCCCAATCTCGATGTTCAGCAGCCCATCTTCTTCGGACCGCACGGTGGCGTGAGGTCAACGGAATGCAGACCATTGGCCTACGTGCATAGAGACCTCCCTGATGAAGCCTATTACGTACTGTTTGGCTGGACACCCTTCGTCCTGTTGCCAAGCACAACTGTCTTTGCAGCTGATTAGCATTGTCTGTTCTGTTTCGACGAGCTGTTAACAGTATATACCGGTCATCAGTTGCTGTAGTGGCGCGTGACCGACCTTGCCCTGGTTGACGTCTAACATTCCCTGTTTCTTGGAATCAATTCCACTTTCCTTGCAACTACACTTCTGGCGACTCCAACAGCGTCCGCGACACTACGTTGTGTTTGCCCGGATTCAAGTCTGCCTATAATACGCCATGCCATAGATGCATTTAAATCACGCTATTGAGACATTTTCAAGTCACCTTTCTCAAAAAGAACAACTGAGCAATCGAATTTCACAGTTAAGGCAGTGAAACAGACGTTTCTGCAACATCCCGATTTCCGCCCTTATGTTCCTTTTCTAGTTTTTGATGTCATGAACTTTGATTTGCATATGAAGTTTTCTTCTTCTATTTCCTGCTAGGCTTTAAATTATGGATGATTTATTTTATGTTACTTATCGGTGTAAGTATTTGCATAATTTCGTTAAAACCATGTGCTCCCCTTATTGTTTTGAGCAGTGTATGTCCTAATAAAAATGTTCGTCTCTATAAATGCTCAAGACCATTTGTTAAAATAACCAGCGATACATTTTTACCGATATTTATTATAACGTAGTGCCTATGAGATTATTGAGCCAGAAATGAAGTCTCAAAAACTACTTAAAGTGCCTAGAGTCGGGATGGGGTCCGCAAAAAGAAATGTTGTTCAACAGGGGTGCTCGGACTACATAAGTTTAAGAACCCCTAGTCTATATCATAAAGGATATCAAAATGTATCGAGTCGAATGGAGTGTAGGGCGTCAGCACTCCATTGTACTGAAAAAAAAATCCTCTTATTTTAAAATGTGAGGAAATTTTTGCCGAGATGATATTTGCTTTCCCATTCGAACTCAAAATTCATGCGGCATTGTCTATTATTGAAAAAAAAGGTCCGAACGTAGACAGGTACCCGAAATATCTCTTGGCCTTACTCGATGTCCTCTTGCTGGAATACACAGAGGAGTTTAGCTGTTCATTGGAATCACAGTGAGTAGCACTGAACACACGCTGGAAATTGTTCAAATGATTGGTCACTGGAAAGCAGGGCGGCTTCAGCCCACAGTGTTTTTTTTTTTTTTTTTTTTGGGGGGGGGGGCAACATCAGGAGGACAACGTTTTTTTCGGGGGGCGGGCAATATATAATATATATATATATATATATATATATATGTATATATATATATGTATATATATATGTATATATATATATATATATATATATATATGTATATATATATATATATATGTATATATATATGTATATATATATATATATATATATATATATATATATATATATATATATATATATATATATATATATATATATATATATATATATATGTATATATATATATATGTATATATATATATGTATATATATATATGTATATATATATATGTATATATATATATGTATATATATATATGTATATTTATATATATATATATATATATGTATATATATATATATATGTATATATATATATATATATATATATATATATATATATGTATATATATGTATATATATATATATATATGTATATATATATATATGTATATATATATATATATATATATATATATATATATATGTATATATATATGTATCTATATATATATATATATATATATATATATATCCCTTTGTTAATGGGTTCTGTATAATATATATAATATATAGAACACATTAACAACTACTATCCAGGTACCACTCTATACAGTTTTTGTCCTTAATCTGAAGTTAAAACATCGAGGCATCATGTATAAAACAATACCGATTTGAAACAACAGAATGATCAACACCTTTGACTAGAAATCGGTGGGTCGCCGAGATCCGAGGACAGTTTATACCCTACAGAATTATTTGATTGAAAAACGTGCTTTGAATTTTCTATTATGACCCACTATTAACATCACCATTTGTATTTTCACATGTTAACAAACTCGGATATGGTACTGCCAAATGAGGTGTCTTTAGAATCAAATCCCCATCAGAAAAATGTTCTACTTCCACTACCTACCTGCGTGCAACCGAGTTTTCGAAATAATGAGCTGTCACAACTCGGAAGTGGATCTCTCACCAATTTCACCAAATACTGGACAGGTATTATCTGAGCTCACCCCTCTCGTAATCTATGTATAAAAAACAGTTCCGTAACTGACTGACTGACATACAACGCACAGACCAAACCGCTGGACCTAAAGGGCTGACATGTTGCATGGCGATTCTTCTTATGGTGTAGGGGTGCACTAAGAAAGATTTTTGAAAAATTCTTCTTAGATTTTTTAAAATTAAATTTTTAAGCTGTTTAAGTAACTTTTTTGAAGTTTGCATTTAAAATAATAATTTGAGGGTTATAAAATTTATATCGTGAGAAAGATCATAAAATTAAAATACAGTAAAAGATATGTTCCTCAAACTGTACTATATTCTTTAGTATGTCCTATTAGATTTCATTTGAATATTTTCTTCTACATTATTTTGTTTATAAAAATATCCCTTATGATTTTTTTTAAAATATATTTATATATATATTTTTACATTAATTGTATACATTGATCCTCGTATTATATATACAGGGTGTCCATAATTAAAGTTCCACTTTCGAAAGGCTGCAAAAAAAGAACCACTGGTCAGAATGACTTCAAATTTGAACTGAATATACTGGAAAAAGGGAGAAACGATTTGGCATAATACAAAAATAGTTCCAAAATGTATCGATAGATGGCGCTGTCAGCGGTCGGAACTTTTTTTTTTTATTATGCCAAATCGTTTCCCCTTTCTTCCAGTATATTCAGTTCAAATTTGAAGTCATTCTGACCAGTGGTTCATTTTTTGCAGCCTTTTGAAAGTGGGACTTTAATTCTGGACACCCTGTATATACAGTGGAATCCCGATCGATCGTTTTCGGATCCATCGTTTTTCCGTATGTGTCGTTCATTTTATCCAGTACCAACGATCATATTGCTTTGTTATATTTCCGCATCTATCGTTTTCCCGCATTTATCGTTCATTTCAATCGGTCCCTTGAAAAACGATAGATCGAGAATTCACTGTATATATATATATATATAAATGTATATATACATATAATATTATATATATATATATGTATATATATATATGTATATATATATATATATATATATATATATATATATATATATATATATATATATATATATATATATATATTTATTGTTTTTGGCATTAATTGCCGTTGTATTTAATTTGAATGTACTCAGTTGCGAAATGCGGGTTTTCAGCTAGTTTTAGTTATATACAAATAGATGAATTCTATAATTTTCGATGTTTTAATACGTCGCTTATCCTTTTGAAATCAAGCTCCTTCATGATTTTAATTTTTGTTACCTAATGGAAATACAGATGGAGATATCTGCTTACTGTCGGAGCCATTTTTTTTTCCAAAATAGACAGTACTGATTCAATACATATATTTTTAATTCAAATGGGATAGAAACAAACATAATTTCGGTTTAAATTGCACAAAATTTTAAAATAGAGGAAATTTTTTTTATCCAGTTGTAGTACAATGGAGTGTCGACGCTACAGACCTTACTCTATTCGACTCTATATATTTTGATTTCCTTTAAACCCTATACGACTGAGACACTTATTGTCCCGAAGTCAAAGTTTGACACCAATTCCAAAAATCACCGAAATAGACCCAAAAAAGTGAAAAAACGCTGGTTTTATTATTATTATTATTATTATTACTATTAATTACAAGTACCCGTCGATTGATTCCCTGAACACATGTAGCTTAGATTTTAGGTCGAAGCAGAGTGAGGAATATGTCAAACACTATAGGGATGCGACATCGAACACAAAACATCGATGTTCAATATTAAAACATCGATGCTAATAAAACATCGCTCAAAATCCATCGATGTTTTTGAACATCGATGTTTTAGAACATCCATTTTTAAAAACTGGTTTAGTAACCTCTAACATTAATGTTACTTCGGTTAGTCATGGGGGGGGGGAGGGATTAATTTTACTCTCTGATTGAGCTGACACAAATGACCAAAACTTGGTTGCTAGAGTCAGTGCATATCACAGAATTTCCATGATACATTTCAATACTTTTACCAGAAAATTGAGGAAAAACTTATTTCTATAAAAACAATTGATAGGACCAAAGCCATAAAAAATCCGCGATGTTTTCTAATTTAAATTGGCTGAATGGGAAAAATTATGTTAATATTTATTTACAAGTTGGAGAATAATTTACTTCCATGAGGCTTAAATAATTTAGTAAAAAAAAAATCTAAAGTTGTTACATTTAACAAGTGTTTAAAACCCTTCAAATCGTCCCAACCCTTCGTCAAAACCCTTCAAATCGTCTTCAATAATTGAAATCAGCTGAGAATCTCTACAAATCATGTAAAGAATAGCTCGAGAAACTTTGCTGAGCATATCTTCTCCATTTTTTTTTATTATGGGGCTTTTGCATTAAAAAACAAACATCGAGCACAAAACATCGATGTTAAAAAACACCGGCTTCCATAAATCGATGTTTAGAACATCGATGTTCTTATCAAAACATCGATGTTTTGAAAACATCGACATCGATGTCGCACCCCTATTAAACGCTATCTCAAAATTTCATCGAAATCTCCTGAAAACTTTTCATATGATGAGCTCTCTCGTTTACGAAAGTCACCGAAAAATGAGTTTTCTAGAAAATGCATTTAAAAAAGATGTTCCTCCCCGTATTTCAACATCGGTTCATTCAATGAGACATAATTTCTCGTCCAATGATCATTCGAATCAAAGGTTCAGAATCTTAAGGGCCTCCGAAACAGAGCCATAATAAAAAAAAATTCGAAATTCACCACCGAAACAGCCATTTCGACATAGTCAAAATACCTTAAAATTTAATAATAAAGTTTTAGTCCCCCAAGATTCGTCAAAATACTGGTACAAGTATAGAACAAGTACAAGTAATAATTCTAGTAGCCAAAAAAAATTTTTTTTGGCTACTAGAATTTTTTTTAAATAAAATTTTTTTAACAAAAAATAGAAAGAAAAAGAAATATGCAAATTTTGACAAACTATTTGAAAAACAATAAACTGCAGATTTTTTGGTATACATCTACTTTGCATAATGACAATAAAAATATCTCGTTTGCTTTCTGTACTTGTATTATTATGTTAGGTACTATACTTGTACTATTATGTTTACTATATTTAATACGTATAAAGTAATGTCGCTTTCTTATAGACATGCATAAAACGATATTTCTTAATTTAAATTGAGATTTAATTCAAATTCGTAAAGGTGTCATAGCACTGCTATAACCTAACATAAATATAGTAAACATAATAGTACAAGTACAGAAAGCAAACGAGATATTTTTATTGCACTATGCAAAGTAGATGTAAACCAAAAAATCTACAGTTTATTGTTTTTTAAATAGTTTGTCAAAATGTGCATATTTCTTTTTTTTCTATTTTTTGTTAAAAAAATGTTTAATTTAAAAAAAAATTCTAGTAGCCAAAAAAAATTTTTTTTATAAGGGGTGGAGGGATTTTAGAAAGTCGGTCGTAAAAGATTCGAAAAAGATTTCATTTAAAATGAATTTTTATGATCTTTCTCGTGATATAAATTTTATAACTATCAAATTATTATTTTAAATGCAAACTTTAAAGAATGTTACAAAACAGCTTAAAAATTTAATTTTAAAAAATCTAAGAAGAATGTTTGAAAAATCTCTCTTAGTGCACCCCTACACTCTAAGAAGAATCGCCATGCAAAATGTCAGCTCTTTAGGTCCACCGGTTTGGTGGTTTGGTCTGTACGCTGTATGTCAATCAGTCAGTCATTCAGTTACGGAACTGTTTTATATACATAGATTTATGTAAACAAATACATAAGAAATATTGCCTGGAAGAAGGATTAAATGTATCCTCGATTTGATGATAAAAAAATATACAACTTCTGAAAAATTGAATGAAAATTTAAAGGGTAACAGATTTATCCTGTGAGGAATTGATTTGCATTCGATAAATTATGATGTCTCTTCCTTATAGACATGTATAAAACGAGATTTCTTAATTTAAAATGAGATTTAATTCAAATTCGTAAAGGTAAGGGCCATAGCACTGCTATAACCTAACATAAATTCAACTGGGCGTTCTCTAGGTTGATCCTCAACGCCTTTTGTTGACATTTGTGAACTGCATGCGGTTGGTGTTATTTAAAACCAATCAGGTTCGGGATCCGGGTGTAGGATGTTCACCCACACTTTACACCCAGGGCCCGATTATGAACGCTGGGGGCCCCTGGGCAGGTGCTATTTCCCCCCCCCCCCCTTACGAACATTTATAAAAATAAGAACTATCTATTGGCTATAACATACTTTTAGAAGTACTAGGTGCATACACCAAGGGGGTTTGGGGGCCCCCTAGCATCAGGGGCCCCTGGTCAGATGCTATTTGGGCCCCCCCCCCCCTTACGAACATTCATAAAAATAAGAACTATCCATGGGCTATAACATACTATTAGAAGTACTAGGTGCATACACCAAGGGGGTTTGGGGGCCCCCTAGCATCAGGGGCCCCTGGGCAGATGCTATTTGGGCCCCCCTTACGAACATTCATAAAAATAAGAACTATCAATGGGCTATAACATACTTTTAGAAGTACTAGGTGCATACACCAAGGGGGTTTTGGGGCCCCCTAGCACCAGGGGGCCCTGGGCAAAGTCCCGATTTGCCCATGCGAAAAAAAGGCCCTGTTTACACCCCACACATTGTCGGGCAACATGAAAGCCACAACCACAGCACGTGACACGCTGACAATAAGCTCAGAATAGGCTAATCGAAAAGGCTGTCCCCCGTCAGCTGTCAAATGGGCTTACCTGTTCCGTTCATGTCAGTGATGCACATCGTCATCCAGTGGCCTACGTTGTGTCTGAGGCGGTGTGCGGACGGCTCTGTCCACCGGCGGTCAAGCACGTGAGAGAATGACCACACCGATCTGGATACACACGGTCGGAACCATTCCTCCGCGCCGCTCCCGACAAATCCGCGCTCGATGGATTGCCCAGAGCCCGGAGCGGCGCCTGGCGGCGGATTCGGGAAACTGCAGTACGGGGGGGGGGGGGGGTGCTAATACCGATAGGGGAATGACGGATGCGCGTCCCACCCACCCACCCCCCAGGAAAAAAAATCTTTTATAAACAATTCGGTCTTTTTATAGATATCTTCTTAAATAACGTAAACTCAGTCTTCTCTCGTAAATAATATCACTGTATAATCATTCCAAGGAAAAAAAAAAGGAACGAAATGGAGAATGATCATCATACAGTATCCAAAGCAGGTTGGAGGTGATAGTACATAAACGTTACAGTAGAGTCTTTTTTGTGAGAAAATGTTTCGGAGAGAGGTGGAATACTACGATTTTTGAACAGAGACTGCGCTGTACAAACACGGCTCGAACACGAAAATGATACATAGTATATTTTAAATACTATTACAACTTAAACTGTGTATATTATTATAATATGTATATATATTATAGAATTGTTAGTAGTGCTAAAACGTAATTATTACCTCGATAGTCTTCCCAAGCACATAATTGGATGTTTTAGATTTCATGAATAGCATGTTCTGTTGCTATTAATTAGTAATACAAAACTAAATGATTAATGATAGCAAATAACTACTAAAAAAGTAAAATAAAAAATAATAAAAACTAGTGTAATTATAATAATAAATAATAATAACTCTTAGTCATAATAAATGTCTAAGTTAACTTAGGTTATTTGGTCCTATAACACAGTTTCCTTAGTAAGTCTGCTTCTGTGTTTCCATTAGCTCCATGGTTGCGATGTTTGTGACGTCAGTCTTCTTGCGGTCTCCTTAACTTAACTTCCACTTTGACTGGCGCCGGGCTTGGTGTTCTATGATAAAGAAACTGAATATTCACTTCTTCTGCTTCTTATGGATTGTACGGTGTCTAAGTATGTTTATTGCTCAGATCATACTTATCAGAAACAATCCATTGGTTTTTAGACAGTATCGGCACCGCTGATGAAAAGATGCTGTCAAAAACCTATTTTTCACTTATCTTTTCATGATTTTAGTTCCTGGCTTTAGTGGTTTTGAGCATATACTGGTTTTTCACTTTCAACTTTGTCTTATATATATATATATATATATATATATATATATATATATATAATTTAAAATATATATATTATTAAAATAATATATAATTTAAAATATATTAACCGGTTTTCTGAACAGCTGTGCAAACAAGACTCGAACGCGAAAATATATATATTGTAAAATATTACAATTTAAATTTTACAAATGTAATTTTTAGTTATGTTACTTTTTTGACGAGACTACATTTAATCAGATGACATTTCCCACCTTTTACGAATGCAAAAAATGTTATACACTGGAGATATGGAGACGTTTAGAAAAAAATTGACAGCTTAAGACCTACGTTGAAATGATTCTTTTGGCGCAGCATTTCGAATTTCTTTTTGATCGCACTCTTTGAGGATTCTGAAACTGCTTTCCTCTGATTCGCACGAGAGAATGAACCGTAGAGTGGAAGGAGCACTATTTTCTAGAAAACTCATTTTTCGGCGACTTGTGTAAAGCTCATCATTTAAAAAGTTTTCAATCGATTTCGACGAAATCTTGCAATAGCGTTTGACATGTCACCCACTGTGTTTCGACCTATTCTACCAGCACCTGCATTTATGAAAATGTATATATACAGTGGAATCTCGATCTATTGTTTTTCAAGGGACCGATTGAAAAGAACGATAAATGCGGGAAAACGATAGATGCGGAAACATAACTAAGCAATATGATCTTTGGGACTGGATAAAATGAACGACACATACGGAAAAACGATGGATCCGAAAACGATCGATCGAGATTCCACTGTATATTTAAATCAGTGTTTTATCACTTTTTGGGGGTGTAATTCAATCTATATATTTAAGTTGCTAAGCCGACTTTTTGGGCAGTCCGTGAGAGAAAACTACTGCATCCATTGACTCCATTTTGGTCTTAAACGAAAGATTGTGATCTGTAAATTTGTCAAATTTGGTTTTTGTAACCGCAATTTCTATAAATTACCGATAATTTACAATTAAAAATTGATTTCTGCGCATTCTCAGTGGCATATTTAATCTGACTTTAGAAACTCACTGTTTCTGCGCATGGCCAGTGACATGTTTTAATGATAAACACGTTTATTCTGAGGAGTCTCTCTATATCTCTCTCTGCCATTTTTATCTTTATGATAATTATGTTTGTGAAATATAAGATTAAACCTGATGGAAATTGTTTATTTTGCGCTGTTAAATTGGAGATAATTTACAATTGAAAAATTGCTTTTTGCGCATGCTCAGTGGCATTTTTAAATCTGGCTTTAGATACTCACTAAGAACAAGGCCATTAGTTTGTTTCTGCGCATTATTATGATTTTCAACGTTTTGCAATGATGTGTTGAGTATAATTTGTGTATTAGTGCATTTATTTACTATCTAGCCGTCATGTTTTGAAGGGTACCAACTAGTGATATTTTAAGAATATTATAAAACTCTCACCTCAGAACACGGGTAAATGTCGCAGTAGTCTATAGCATGAAGGAAATTAAAATATATCGAATCGAATGGAGTGTAGAGGGTATCTGGCGTAAGCACTCCATTGTACTCAAAATATATAAAAAAAATTCCCTCTATTTTAAAATGGCATGAAAGGTTTACCCAAATTATATTTGTTGTCACTATTTTCTATCTTATTTCAGCTAAAGATATTTGTATTGAATTAGTATTGTTTATTTTTGAAAAAGAGCTCCGAAAGTAGGCAGATACCTTAAATCAATGCCAATTAATAAAGTCGAGAATGAATTTCAGCGTCCCGCCAAGTAGGCATACGCCAATTTCTGATGTCCGGCCGACGCGATAGTGGCTGCTCTACTTCGGAACCTCATGTCCGAACACCCAACACAACTATCCTCTGGCCAAAATAACTATGGTTTAAACAAAATCCTACTTTTTGAAAAACCGGTTTCCGAATTCCACATTTTTAAAAAAAACCGGTTTTAGCCGGTTTTCAAATTTTTGTCAAAAAAAAAATAGAAAAATATTTTATTTAATTTATATAAAATGACTAAAAACAAAATCAATATAAAAGTCAAAATATATAAAAAAAAAAAAAAATAAAAAAAAAAAAATAAGGATTACAAATTACATTCGAAACGTTGCGAAAGAAAATATGAATTATTTCAACACCCTGTGTTTTATTTAAAATCCCATTAGACAGAAGCCAGAACTTTTTATTTTTCATTAATTTTTGAGAGAAGAAATTTATATAATAAAATTAAAGTTTTAAAATGTAAAATAGAAAATACAAACATAGAAATTAGAAACATACTTAATACTTACGTTATTTTTACCAACTTATAACAATTTTATATTTTTGTTTCCAGTTTTCACTTTACAAGATTAAACGAACCTGTCGTGACTCGTGACGGATTGCACATTTGTACTAACATAAAATAAGTCGGTTAGGCACGTCTTTTCCACGTGCGCAGTGCACAATGCACAAGCACTGGCCGACGCAACTCGCAACGTTGAAAAAAAATGTGTCTGCTGCGCGTTGCATAGAATGAATAGCAAATCAAATAAGTTAAAAATTAATTTTTACATAATAATGCGAATTCTTTTAAACCGGTTTTCTTAATTTAAAACCGGTTTTTTAAAACTGGGTTTGAAAAACCGTCAAACCCTAAAAATATCCCACATTAATATCCCTAAGTCCACAAATCAAATGCACTCTACCGTTCGCCCCTCACGCGCGAAACAAACCAGACATCCAAAAACGCCGGTTCGCGACTGACTATTAAACTTTAACGGGACAAGGGACCTTCAAAGTCGAATTTTTTTAAATTTTCAATTTTTTACTCCATAATCAGAAAGGGAACAATTAATATTATCTTTAGCTAAAATTAAGACCTTATAATTCAAAATAAGGAATTTTTGGCAGAAAAATGCCTTTTCTTAAAAAAAAACCTTTCAAAAATGCTGTCTCCTTTTCAAAATGCTCCATGCGCATCCCATGTAATTTAAAAACCCTCAATTTTTTAAATATAGGTTTACCATATATATATAAACATAATTGTGCACTGAAATTTTTTTTTTTGAGTAAATCAAAAGTGAAAATGTGCCTGTTATTTTTTATATTTTTGCATGTCTCTATTTTATTTTATGGTCTTTAAATTTGAAAAAAAATATGTTTTCAAAGGATAAGGCACAGTTTTGTGACAAACACTGTAATAAACAATCGTGAGAAATTCCGAAGAAATCAGAAGAAAATTAAGGCGCATGGAGCTTTTTGAAAAATTCTAGTTATTTTGAAGAATTATTTGACTAGTAGGTCTTACTCTTCCACAAAATACTTATTTGTGAATTCTAAGTGCATTCATTGTAGTAAAAAAAAATATTAAGTTGTTATATATAGTAAGATTTTGTTATATATAGTAAAATATAAAAAAATTTAAAAAAACTGGGTACAAAGTCCGCTGTCCGCTTAATCTCTCTTTACTGCAAAACCATTATATTATCACTCACTAAAAGGCAACGCAGACCACCACCATCATACTCACAATCAGGCATTAAAACTCATCCCTCTAAAGAATTGTTTTTTACATCTGTAATTACTTATTTTACAAGTAATACTTATAACAATTTCAAAAGTAACTTAAATTGGAGCATTAATTATAAATCCCCCCCCCCTTATTTAAAGTAATCTTGTGTTACACTCAGATTTCCTCCAATTTTTCCTTTTCCCCCCTTTTTTTTCTTTTTTAAAAAACAACAACATAATTCTAACGTCCAGGAAACGTGCCCACGAGAACAGTTGAGCTTTGCACGTTTCACCAATATTGTGTGATAATTGTTATATTTTATCCCACATGCCGGAATTCATATAAATTACTATTTTTCAGTGTGACGTAATGTCATTTGCATGCTTGGTTTTCATTTTATTTTTTTGGTTACGTTACAAGTACTGAAGTGGCAACTTCGATAGATATTGCTGAGTTTTTAGATATACTTTATACTCGGTGAGAAGAGGTTGTAATAGTGCTTTGTAATGTTCAATTTGAAAAGAATCTTGTGAAGCCGAGTCAACACCCTCACTGCATGTGGAACCCAAAAAGGACATCGCCCCATTAACTTAGGCGGGTGATTCTTTGGGTGCCACGTGCAGTGAGGGTGTTGACTCGGCTTCACAAGATTCTTTTCAAATTGAACATTACAAACTTAAAAACAAACTTTCTTTATTTAAAACAAACAAATTCACAAGAACACCAAAGCACTATTACAACCTCTTCTCACCGAGTATAAAGTATATCTAAAAACTCAGCAATATCTATCGAAGTTGCCACTTCAGCACTTGTAACGTAACCAAAAAATAAAATGAAAACCAAGCATGCAAATGACATTACGTCCCACTGAAAAATAGTAATTTATATGAATGCCGGCATGTGGGATAAAATATAACAATTATCACACAATGTTGGTGAAACGTGCAAAGCTCAACTGTTCTCGCGGGCACGTTTTCTGGACGTTACAATAATATGTATCTAGCTCGGATACCAACATCTACATATTTTACACATAGGTTTCTATAAGATCTTATACAACTCAAAGTAAATTAACAAAGTAATACTTAATACGAAATAAATAAATAAAAATAAAGAATTTATAATAACTGTAACTACTATCTTAACTAATAAAATTTATCAAAGTGAGTTTTAGTTGTCTCATTATTATATATTAATCATTTCTTCATGTTTGTTACTCGGTACCATTTGCTGTATTCGAACTGATGGACCAAGGTTCCGGAAACTAGAGCGAAAGCTCCACGCCACCCTCTCAATCTATTTTCATATAAGCTAACCTCCAAACATCATCTTAAACTAATTAGCAAATATTGTTTACTGTTTGTACAGATAAAGTAACCCCTAGTTCTTTATTATAATTATTTTAACTCATTTATCTATTTAATAGTTTTAACTTAACTCTAAATCTATCAACTTTATGGCTCTCTACAATTTACACATCTGCACCGCAGCAACGCTAATTATTCGCTGTCACATTATTGGCCATTTGTCTGTTAAATACTGGAGTGTTTTAATGTTTTATATTGGTTCTACAAACCAAGTTAAAGCTATCTTCAAATCTGCACGTAAGTTTATTTTGCATTTTTTATTACCTTACCTCTATAAATGTTTCTTATATTGTATAAATGTTACATTTTATATTGCACGTTTTAACCCTTCAAAACAGAAGGTCACGTATCCTTACATGTTGCGTTTTATAATGACTGTGCCAAACTACTGATCATGTTGCTTATTTTCTTTCCTTTTTTTTACCACTGTTATTTACATTCTATACTGTAAAGCAAGTTCTAATTAACTTATATTGTCGGACATTTAAGAACAATATACTTTGACTTACTATGTTATTTGAGCATATATACCGTATGTTTGTAGATTATGTATCACAATATATATATACACTGCTGGCCACCCAAATTGCAACACCAAGAAAGACAAGAGATATCACAACAAAATTTATTTTGTAGATAACATGTTGACCAAGTATCAAATGATTAAATTTATAGACTTCTGTGAAGTGTGGTTCCTGCCAAAATCAGTAGCCAGAGTAGTCGCCATTGTTGGAGATCACCGCTGCCACACGCCTCGGCATTGATTTAAAGAGACTTTGGATGAGTTCTTGGGGTACAGCAGACCAAGCAGCTTCCACACGTTGCCAAAGTTGATCTGCTGTGGCAGCTGGGGATGGAATCTGGGTCCATCGTAGAGCAACCATGGACCACATGTTTTCTATCGGGGAAAGATCCGGAGAGCGAGGCGGCCAGGGAAGCAATTCCATCTGGCGATTGACGAAGAACCGTTGGACAATGCGTGCCACGTGTGGTCGCGCATTACCCTGTTGAAATATGGCTGTGGGCAAGCCCTGAAGGTAAGGAAGGACAACTGGCTCCAACACCTCGGAGATGTAGCGCTGGCTGTTTAAAGTACCGGCAATGCGTACTAGAGGTGTGCAAGAGTGATATCCAATACCGCCCCATACCATAATACCCGGTGCAGGACCAGTGTGGCGGTGCATAACGCAGCTGTTCAGCATCCTCTGTTCACGGTGTCTCCAGACTCGAATGCGACCATCATGGTGTTGCAGACAGAAGCGTGACTCGTCAGTAAAGACAATTTCATTCCATTCTGCCGTCCACATCCTTCTGTCATCGCACCATTGGCGGCGGAGACGTCTGTGGTTCTGCGTCAAGGGTAGACAAAGCAATGGACGTCTTGCGGACAGACCGAATGGTACGCGCAGACACTGGATGATGCGTTACAGATTGCATGTGCTGTGCTATGGTTCGTGATGTGACTGAGCGATCCGTCACTGCCATCCGCACAATTTGCCTGTCATCACGTGAAGTGGTGCGCAGAGGTGGATGAGATCGAACACGCCGGTCCGTCGTACCCTCCTGCATCCAACGATCACATATCCGCATTACAGTTGTTTGGTTTCGTCCAACACGACTACCGATTTCAATGAAAGATAATCCACAATCTCGGTAGGCCACTATCCTTCCTCTGTCGAACTCGGATACTTGATCAAAAGATTATCGCTGTTTTCGACGAGGCATAATTGATTGTTTTTTTTGAAAAAAAAACCACAAGAAAAACACAATTGCCGAACTTGAAATCGTCGAAATCTCCAAGCCTTAAATAGCGCTTTGAAGTGGCGCCACAGGCGCGCGTGATGTGCGTCTGCGCTGAAATTCTAATCATTTGCATATCTCACCTCCGCTAATGCATGTTGTAAATTTTATGTTATTTGCATGTTTCCTTAAGGGTGTTGCATTTACAGTGGCCAGCAGTGTATATTATACTAGTACACAACGTAAACTTTTACACAAATATGTGTGTCGTATGCATGCTTCATTTTGAGCTTACCTCATGCCATATAGTTTATCAATAAACATTATATACATAACTATCTTGATTTGTTTCTACTATTGAAACTTCAAGTCAAACCTTCACTTCAAAACTGAGTGCTCCTCATTTTTTTAATGATAATTGCCAATTAATAAAATACAGATTAAAGGTAGATGCTTTTCTACAGTAACAAATATGTTATGTTATATTATTTATTCATACAGCTTTCTATTGAAATCAAAAAAGGCAACTGAAGAGGCAAAGCTGCAGTGAAGTGTATTTTTATCACATTTAAATTGTAGGGAATTAACTATAGTATACATATACTACATTATTCAGTTATTGGCATCATCCTTTTTATCACATAAAGTTATACCTAAAGGAACTTAATTTTTTCAGAAATGAGGAATCTTTCTTAAAACTAGTGGGTACTGCAATGTTAGGATGGAGTGAAAAAATTAAAGTCATAAATTTAAAACGACTATAAGTGGAAAAATTGCCTTTTACAAAACCTATTTATAGTACGAAATCTCAGCTAAATCAAATTAAAATTTTTGCTGACAAAATAACTTTAATATTCAGCTATTTCGCCGAATTTGTCCCAAAACTAACAATAACAAATTCATAATTTATAATATCTCTGATTATCGATTGCTCTGAGATCGATATGATATAATAGCTCTGGGAATCGAGGTTTTCACGAATTTTATTTTGTATTTTTTCGTTCAGTATGAGTATATTTCATTTAGTTATCATTTCGTGGTATGTAGGGCATAAAGAAATGCTTTGGAAACGATTTGCCCCGTCTTTAGAGCATCTGAAACCTTTAAAGATAATATGCACCGACATATGTGGACGTTATAAGATATTTATATAAACGACACCTTTTAAGGGAAAATAACTAGGAACCTGGTTTGGCTGATGTGTGTTCGCCATTAATAAAGCATCTAAAACTCTTATGGAGGGAAATTTCAATTCCTACTGCAACGGACCAACAAATATTCCATATGATAAGAGAATGCAATAAAAACTATCCTAATATTAAGAAGCCTTGTAAAAGAGAAAGTCAGCTAAATACTCCGAAAAAGTCTGAACAGCACGTTGCAAGGCATCCCAAATGTTCATGTCTGGGGTTTTAGGTGGCCAGTGGAAGTGTCTAAAATCAGAAGAGTGATCCTGGAGCCACTCGGTAGCAACTCTCGACGTGGGGGGTGTCGCATTGTCCTGCTGGAATTGTCAAAGACCGTCGGAATGCACAATGGACATGAATGGGTGTAGATGATCGGACAGGATGCTTAGGTACCCGTCAGATTTCAGATTCGTCTCTAGACGTATCAGGGGGTCCCAAATCACGCCAACTGCACACGCCCCGTACCATCACAGAGGCTCCACCAGCTTGAACAGTCCCTAATTGACATGTACGATTCCATGCATTCACGAGGTTGTATCCATACTCGTACACGTCCATCCACCCGATACAATTAGAAACGAGGCTCGTCAGACCAGGCAACGTGTTTCCAGTCATCAACAGTCTGATGGAGGTGCCCAAGCGAGGTGTAAAGCTTTTTGTCAGGCAGGCAACAACGGTGGAATGCCCACATCAATGTCGGCCTGCTGGATAGTTATATACAGGGTGTTTCATATTGAATGAGACTTAAAGAAAGCATACCTGTGAACGCTGTAATTACTTTATTTTGATAAGTCAAATTTACAGTGAAACCATAGTTATCCAAGTTTTTATAGATGTTCTGTGTGACACGGTAAATATCTATGCCACACTCGTGATAGAATATCCTTTGTTAATGATTCGAGCACTTCCTTTCCTCTCCGACATCTTCACACGTGCACTCAATCGCGCGGGATCGTGGTTTCACGCTGGAAAGAGCGTACGTGTAAAGGGCGCTATTTTGATTAACAGTGCCTCTAGCAGCGATTTCGCAACCTGAAGATTTTTCGTTGTTGCCAGATGAAACTTGCATAATTATAGATTCAGAATTAGTTTGTTTCGGCTAAATAAATCGATTACAGAATTGTTACTAAGATATTCTTTATGTCCCATTCAATATGAAACACCCTGTATCTATCTATCTATCTATCTGTATCTAGATATATATATATATATAAATATATACGAGTATGTGTGTGTGTGTGTATATATATATATATATATATATATATATATATATATATATATATATATATATATATATATACTATATATATATATGTAAGAAATTAATTGGGAAAAGAATAATTAAGTTAAATTTAAAGGGGGCTTAGGGATTAATCATTTTTGTGGCGAGAAAATGCCACTAGTTTTCATATTTCTAGACGCGCTACGGGTGAAATCAGGGGAATACCCGTTTTCAGTAATTGACCTTCGATTCGCGGTGAAATGAAGCTCCATGCAGAGAGATTATTTTTAGATACTGTACAGGTTTAACGGGAAGAAATTTCTTGAAAATATTCTAAATTGGGCTCTGCGCATGTGCCAGGAGAGTGGACGCGCTGTTTTGACCTCGAAATTGTAAGAGCGCGGGATAGAATTCAATTCCGACGGACGTGTGTTCGTCGCGTCTCTAAGTTCAAAATGGCGAGAGCTGAACCCGCTAATTTGGAGCTTTGGTTAAGGTGAAAAGCAAGTAAAGTGAATTGATTCAAATTATGGACTGATGTTATTCTATTTCTACCACTCGCTACCAGTGCTAAAGGAGGATGACTGCATTAAAGATGTGAGAACAGGCAACCACACGCCTGTCATATATATATATATATATGTGTGTGTGTGTTGGTTGGCGCCACCTGTCTTCTTTCATGGCGTGTCCTGTGCACCCCCTCAACAAGGGTGCCCTCTGTCGCTCTACCCCATGTACTATTCAGTCGCGTACCAGCCGCCAAGGCACTTGCAACGCGTCATAGCGCAATCTTTCTTTTCAATAAACTTTTGTTATTGTTTTCCAGTTACAGTCCACGCTCATTTTATTCAGGCATCATGCATGCCACTTCCAATATATATATATATATATATATATATATATATATATATATATATATATATATATGGCAGGCAATAATATTGGCCTGGAAATATTGAATGGAGGGCATAATATTTAATTTATTACATCTACATATATATATATGTAATAAATTAAATATTATGCCCTCCATTCTATCATTTAAATTCACTTTCCTAAATTCCAATCCTCAGTAACATTTCTTTATAGCTTATACCCATAGCAACAGAACATCCCATAAAATCGAATGCGTTGTATTCCTACACGTATGTACGCCTGGAGAAAGGCGTGGGTTCACATTGCGAACTCCGATATTTTGCTGACCCTTCAAAAAATAACAGCCACATGTACCTCGCCTCTCGCTCATAAGGTTGAAAGGTGATATTCACTTCGCTCCGAGCTGTCGTCTGCAATGGACGTACTTCTTATCGCTCTAATAAAACGATTCGACCCGACTGTTTCCAAATTTGATTTAACTACTTTCGGGCTGAGTCTAGCTCCAGCCATGTAAATATGAGCTAGTTTTCCTTTTGAGGTTGCATTTTAAGGAAGAATTTAATGGATATATTACTTACTTACACACACACACACACACACACACACACACACACATATATATATATATATATATATATATATATATATGCAGTAAAACCTCGTTTATCCGGACTAACTGGGACCATAGGCAATTCGGACAAACAAAAATCCGGATAATCTGGGAAATATTAGGAATAAGAAAAACAAAATCCTTAACTAAGACTTACTGTTTATTACAATAAAAAAAACTTATGTTTTGTAACAAAATTGCATAGTAATGTTTCCAAGACATCGAGGTCTACGCTCGGTCCCGGCGCTATTTATAGCTGGTGAATCAATCCACGTCAATGGCCTGGGACACTCTAGTAAAGCTTTCTTAAACCCAACAGAAACCATTTTATTGCCACCATTTATTAAACAATCTATGCAGGAAATGCACATTGAATCAAACGATAAGGAGAATATTTAGTTACGTTCTCGCTATCGTAGTTAAAAATTATCATTTATTGCGAACATTACCGTATTTCCCGGTGTGTAACGCGCGCTTTTAATACAAAAAATTATTACAAGACAAAAAGACTTTTTATATACTATGTTTATAAATTTTCTGTTGAATCCTATAAACTTGACAATTCTATATATTAATAAATACTTTTTTAACATTTTTTTTTGATGAATTACCCCATCCACTTGAAAGAAAATGAAGTTAATTGGAAGTTAACTTACATTTCACTTTTAGTTCCCTTTCCGGCCAATAGAGGGCTGCACCAGTCTACAAAACAAAATTAACTGAAAATAACTGAAAATTAATTTAACTCTGCTTAAAGATGGCTAAAAGTATTAAAAAAATGCATTGTCATCGTGTTCTGAGCTATTCTAAAAGTTTCAAATGTCTAGCTAGTCGGGAAGTGAGTTAAAAATTGATTGCAAGATTTGTACTGGACAAACACACACACACACACAAACACACAAGAAAGCAAGTAAATAAAAACATGGTAATAACATCGAAATTTACGTGTGCGAGTTATACTCCGGATATAAAAGTGACAGATTTAAAAATAAGGAAAAGATGAACATAAAAAAAATTAGATTTCTGCACGTACCTAAATGCTGTTTATTAAAAAGAAATGACATTCCTTGTGAACTTAAAAATTTTAATTGTCGGATAACATGAATAGTTCGTCGTATTCGTCTTCCGTTATATCTTCAGGCACGTCATCGAATTCTGTTTCCTCTTCACCATCGCTGTTACTCTGATCCATAAATAAATAATAATCTTCCGTTCCATCTAGATCAGTGGTTCCCAACATTGGGTACGCGTACCAGTACCGGTACGCGGACAAGCAACTACCGGTACGCGAAGGATTTTACAATTTAAAACAAAAATCTATTAAAAATATCTATTACAAAAAAAAAGGAATGACTGCAATAACTAATAATCTATAAGTTTTAATATTTTAGTTTGGAATTTCTATCCATTGTTTGTGGTGTAATACTTTATTGGGATTTACCTAATCTCAAAAGATGCCGTCTACACCTGAATGTGTTATCTATGACTGCCCCATAAAAATTTGGCACTGGCCTGCGAATTATAACTGTGTCTATAACTGCGTTTGCGAATTATAACTGTGTCTGAGAAGTTTCTTGCTAAGGAGTAAAATTTTAAATGCCATTTGCGACCACATATTTATGTGAAAAAGGATTTTCTGCAATGACTGCTTTGAAAACGAAATATAGAGCTTTGCTGGTCATTGAATCGGATCTTCGCCTTAAACTGACAGACATTGACCCCGATATTACTTCTTTAGTTAATAATAAACAGGCCCAACCTTCTCACTAATTATATATTTTTTAAAGTGATTATTATATTTTATGTGTATGTTTAGCGATAAAAATATAACCCAAGTTACTTGTCTTTATTACAAATGTTCTCCATTGCCTTTTATTCCCCATTTCAAAATTTTTGGTCTAGCGGTACGTCATAAAATTGCTTACGACATACAGGTACGGTACTATAAAAAGGTTGGGAACCCCTGATCTAGATTTTTAGATATACTACATTTTTAAAATGACTTTTGAAACATGTCGGGTTTAATGTCATTCCATGTTTTTATCATCCACTCACACATTACTTCTAGACCGGCCTGAAGCATTCGGTCTGCTGTTGTAAATGTTCTTTCACCTTCGAACATCCACGTGTTCCAATGTCGTATTAAATTTCCTTCACCTTCGAACATCCACGTGATCCACTGTCGTATTAAATTTCCTTTTAATGGTTTATTGATACACACATCTAAAGGCTGAACTAATGGCGTTCATCAGCCTGGAATAACTGCCATGTCTTTGTTACACTCTTTCAACCATTTCTTTGTATTATCCGTTACACTACTTCCACACACATCTGCACTGCACAGAATTCTGGGGGAAAACCTAAGATTTATGGGGCAGTTGCTCTGCAGCGATCCCAAACTGTCTTCCAGACATTCCCCCATTTAGAACCCCCCCCCAAGATCCCTCGTGTCTCTTTGATTATCTGTGCAAAAACCGCTCAAGAACCCCCCCCCCCCCCAAGGTCTCTCGTGTCTCTTTGATTATCTGTGTAAAAACCGCTCGATAGAGTGATTTTTGCACAGATCATCAAAGAGACACGAGGGACCTTTTGGGGGGGGGGGGGAGGGGGTTCTAAATGGGGGAATGTCTGGAAGACAGTCTAGTGTTCCTTCATACATCGCTTGGGGGGAGGAGCGTGACTAATCGACCCCAAAATGTGTCAACAGTAGTCGGGAGGTGTATGTCTGCATGTGTGTGAAAGCGCCAATAGATGGGATCTGAACATACCCCACACTTTCTCGATTCTTTAAGGTACAAGGAGTTATAGACTCCCCCAAGCATTTCCCTCACACACATATTGTTCCACTTATCGCTCGTCCATTCAGTATACCATTGTTCTAATGCCTAGGGAAAATCCTTCGAATGAAAGATTTCAAAAGATAAGAGCATCGCACAAGTACATTTCAGGTTTCTTCGTCAAGAAAAAGGTACGCGTTATAAGGAGAATATACCTAAAAATTAAAACATGTAATTTAAAATTATAGGGGCGTGTTATACACCAGAAAATACAGTAAGTAAAAAAGTCTACAAATCTGATCTCGACTATTCGGAGATCCGGTTAAACGAGGTTTTATTATATATATATATATATATACAGGTTGTTATCAAAATAATGGAAACACCTATCAATATCAGTGGTGTTTATGAATGTGCTTCGAATTCCTTAAAAATCAAGTCTGACCACCAGTATTTTTTTATATAATATAGTGTATGTATTATTCTACCGTCAGGTAGCAGTAATGAAGCTGAGGGTATCGTGCTTTTGGGGGGAACAGGGTAAAATGTTAAATACTGCAGACCTTGATTTGTAGATTTGCGAAAAGGGCTAATTGTTTGAGCGCGTTTAAATTGGACACCCAGGCTAATGGGTGTTTTTCGAGCCATGGTATCGAAAGTCCTGATAGCATACAGAGTGCACGGAAAAACATCCTTTGCCAGACAGAATAGTGGACGAAAGGGAGAGGTGAGTGAAAGAGACGGACGAGGTATTGAAGCGGTTTGTGACATGAAGAAAGAAAACAACTGCAACTAAAATGATCGAAGAGCTGAATTGGCATCTGCATGTTCCGGTATCAACCATTAGAGGGAGAAAGGAACTTCACAAATAAAGCATTTACGGAAGAGTAGTTATTCCCAAGCCACTTGTAATAGATACCAATACAAAATATCGTCCACAATGGTGCCACGTGAGCAAAGCCTGGTCGAGAAATATGTCGAAAAACGGCATTTGGTTCGACGAATCATCGTTCACATTGTTCCTCGCAACAGGGCGTGCGTATGTCTGGAGAACACCTACACAAGCGTAAAATTCTGGCTGTCTCATCGCAACTGCTAATCATGGAGGTAGATCTATCAGGGTTTAGGATGACATCTCATGGTTTTCTTCAAGCCCTATTGTAACTCTAAAAGGGAGATTGAATTGGAAGGACTATGTCGAAATTTTAGCGCACTAGTCCATCCTCTGATTCAAACATTGTTTCTTGCAGGAGATGGCGTTCTTCAGGATGATAATTCCCCTATACACACAGCTAAATCTATCAAGTATTGGTTTGAAGTGCATGAAAAAGAAGCCAAAGATCTTGCCCTGTACAATCCCCCCCCCCACTATATATCATCCAACCACCGTGATATGTATAAGCGGATAGAGCTAGGCATCGATATCTACTGCAGCATCTCTACAGGAACTTTCATGATTTTACCATGAAGAATGGTATAATATATTCTTAACCACTATTCATGACTTGTATAATCCAATTCCAAGATGAATCAGGTGGTGTTACATGACCAAGGTGATTCTGCGCTGTATCAATAAAGGTTTTCATGATGTTTCTTAGTGTTTCCATTATTTTGATTACACCTGTATATATATAAACACACCCGATTCTCTTTTTGTACGGTTTTGAAATAACACGGTTCAAGAAAAAGGACCGATTATTTTTACATTTTTTTTTTTTTACTTTAACTCCATTTAAAAATCTAAAAAGCATTAAAAATATTGCGTGGCACTGTGGCTTCTATTGCGTGCGATGTTATCACAGGATGTCAGCCATGTTGTGACTGTTTCTTTGTTTATATATATATATATATATATATATATATATATATATATATATACATATATTTTTTTTTTGCAAGTCCCTTTATGGTCCCTTTTTCAGCCCATACGGTTATCTCCTCATTCCTGGAATGTTCCGTTCAGGAATCTGTGTCTCATTGACTGTGACCGGGAGATCAGCATACAATAGGACCAATATAAAAGCCCATCCACCCTAAAAGCACACTGGAGATCACTTGGACCAGAATGTGTAAAGCTTAAAAATCTTGCTTCTAATATAAATGGGAACGAATTACATTCTGATATCACCACTTTGTCACGTAAGATTGGCAGAGAGGGCTTTGACCTGTTAAGGCTCCTATATACTAACCCCATTGGACTCACCTCAATGTTAACCTATGGAGAAAATTTGTCCACGGATTGCCGACTTGGATTCAAAGATTTTTTTTTTTTTAATTGTACTCCGTCATAGAGAAAGAAATTTTGCATGTGCACATTTTTCGTTTATTTAAAAAAATGCAATTAACATTTTAAAATTTAAATTATTTGGGCAAAAATCTGGTATAGTGTGTTTTAAATGCTCATAAATTCCTTCGATGGAAGAAATTTATAAAATGAATCCTGTAGTCCTTTGCAGAAAAGTTCGGGCTATCGGACAATACCAAGTTTATTGGATTATCAGCATTTATGTACCTATAAATAGTTGACAAAAATATATTTTAAATAAAAAATTTGGGGGCAGCGCTTAACCCACCTATATATAGAGAGAGAGCCATTACAATCCGTCAAAATGTCAATCCTAAGGGGGGTGGAACTCTCGAACTGTCGACTGAACTCCTCCCACCACAAGAGTCTGCAAGAAGAGGAAAAGGGAAATGCGATTTTTTTCTTAGTACATAGTAGCCTTAACAGTTGAAGTTATTGTAGAAATAACAATTGAGGAAATTCTTAATGAAGAACAAATTCTAGAGAGTATTTCAGAGAACGGTGATGATTCCGCGTCAGTTTATAGTCGTGATGACGAAGGTGTGGTTTCACTCTCTGCAAGTATAGTCTAGAAGTCCTCCAACTAGCGAATACACTGGGGAATCATTTTCTTACAAATGATGACAATGTCGAACGAGCTGTGTCATTCAGGCGTGATTTTTTAAAAACGATTTGGGCACGTTATAAAGAATCTTGTAAGGAAGCGATTTTCTTTTTAAAAAATTCGTTAATATATTGCCCCCAACAGCCATTTCAACGTAAGCAGGTACCTGAAACGTAAACTTGACTACACTCGAGTATCAAACAGAAATGAAATCTTTTTATTGAAATACGAAAATATGCTTTTACATTACAGTTCATTCTGTCATATTTCTGTAATAATGGAGAGTCAAGCTTTATTTTCTCGTGAATTTTAGGTCAGGAAAAGATCCGTTCGAGACACTATGTGGGAAAAAGCACCTTTCGTTTATAAAGGACTAAATGTATCCTAGAAGACAATACAAAATGTCCACCTTCCTGAGATAAATACGAAGTTTATTCGGAAGGTTGATATTCGAAGATTATTCTGAAATTTTAATTCAGTAAATTTCATTACTGTATAAAAAAGGTAGACAAAGATATATATATATATATATATATATATATATATATATATATATACACTCAAGAGCCAAAACATTATGACCACCCCTACATTTTGCAATGAATTCGCCTGGATGACGTGGAAGGCACGTGATCAGGTGGAAGTGGTATTTAACTGCTGCTGGAGAGTCTGAAGAATCATTCTTTCACTTACTTCTGTGTGTGATGGGAAAGGCTGCGGATCTAAGTGAATTTGATAGAGGGCAGATTGTAATGGCTCGAAGGCTCGGAACAAGTATTTCCGAAACTGCACGACTCGTGGGTTGTTCGCGACCTACAGTTGTTAGTACTTATGCAAAGTGGATGAATGACGGTGAAACCAGCAGTAGACGACATGGTGTTGGACGTCCACACCCTATCAAAGAAAAAGATCGTCGGAGACTGTCTCGCATGGTGAAGCAAAACCAGAGCCAGACAGTGGCTCAGCTGACAGCCCAATACAATGCAGGGCCAAGTAGAATAGTATCGCAGCACACTGTTCAGCGGACACTGTTGGATATGGGGCTACGCAGCAAACGTCCCACTCTTGTGCCTTTGCTGACCAAGCGTCATCGCCAACTGCGCCTGCGCTGGGCCCGGGAACATCGCGACTGGTCCATGGTTCTGTGGGAGAGAGTTGCCTGGTCAGATGAATCACGGTTTGTCATTCATCACGCCGATGGCCGTGTCAGGATACACCGTCTTCCAGGCGAACTGTTGCTCCCTCAATGTACAGTAGGTCATACACAGGCCGGTGGTGGCGGTATTATGCTTTGGAGGACGTTCTCTTGGGCGTCTCTGGGACCCGTGGTTGTGGTAGAGCAGACCATGAATGCTACAGGGTATCTGAACATCATTGCGGACCAGTTGCACCCTTACATGGCCTCTGTTTTTCCAGCTGGAAATGGAATGTTCCAACAGGACAACGCCCCGTGTCACAAGGCTAAAATTGTGTTGGAGTGGTTCCAGGAACATGATGCTGAATTCCAGTTAATGTACTGGCCGCCTAACTCACCGGATCTCAATCCGATAGAACACATTTGGGATGTCATATGACGGCAGCTCAGAGTTCAAAGACCACCAATTCGCAATATCTCGGATTTGCGTGACCGTTGCTTAAACATCTGGTACAATCTGTCTCCGGCCATCTACCAAGGACTTGTGGCATCCATGCCAAGGCGGGTTAAAGCTGTGTTGCACGCCAAAGGTGGGCCAACTCGTTATTGACAGGTGGTCATAATGTTTTGGCTCCTGAGTGTATATATAAACAGTTCCGTCACTGACTCACTGACATACAACGCACAGACCAAACCGCTGGACCTAAAGGGATGACATTTTGCATGGCGATTCTACTTATGGTGTAGGGGTGCACTAAGAAAGATTTTTGAAAAATTCTTAGATTTTCTAAAATTAAATGTTTAAGCTGTTTTTGTAACTTTTTTTAAGTTTGCATTTAAAATAATATTTCGAGGGTTATAAAATTTGTATCGCGAGAAAGATCCTAAACATTCCTTTAAAATGAAATCTTTTTCGAACCTTTACCTCGATTTTCTGATTTTTGGTGAATTTTTAAAGATTCATTTTTAGAATTTAATTTATTAAATGCCGATCACGTGATTTCTTTTTCTGGTTCTTTCAATAAATTTATCGTCACGTGCATAACAACCAAATAGACAAAAAAAAATTTTTTCTTTCTAATGCAGCAGTCGATTGGATATTATCCAAAAAAAATCAATATCCCTTACGATTTATATATATATATATATATATATATATATATATATATATATATATATATATATATATATATATATATATATATATATATATATATATATATATTACATCAATTGTATAACATTGTTCGTCACATTTATTATAAATATATATATACATATTTTTGGCATTAATTGCATACATTGACCGCTGTATTTAATTTGAATGTACTCCGTAGCAAAGCGCGGGCTTTCAGCTAGTTTATTAATAAAGATTTAACAAACATTCCACTATTTTTTGACGTGGTCACCCAGCACATTTATCGCATTTATCGTATCGAGGTACGAGGTCTTGTATGCCAGCATCATAGAAGGTGTGAGTTTAGCCAGGTCATCTTTCACTTTTTTTCGTCGACATCAAAACGCTGGTCGCTCAAGAATCACTTCAAGTGCAAGATTAGGTGATGGATATAATGTGGGTGATTCAGTTGTTCTTAACCGATGAGATCCTGCGAGCAGCGTCTTTCCTGGCATTGTCGTGCAAGAAATCATCATTAATGGCCGCCCCAACATGCCAAAAATGCAACTGCATAACAATCCAACGGTAACTTTAGGAGTTATTGCGGAAAGTCAGCTTTGACCGCGAGTTTGAGCGAGGGAAACGCGTTAAAACAGCGAATTTCCAACGATTCTCGAGAATGAACCCAACCACGCAATTTAAACCACTGGAATCCTCTGAGAGGGTGCCCCATCATGCCAGATATTCAATTTCGTCGAGATCCAACCGTAACTTTCGGAGTTAGGCTCACATTTCGCTAAAATCGGTACATTTCGGTAAATGCTGAAAAAACGAGTTTTCGCCAAAACTCAAGAAATAACCCAACCAGGCACTAAATTGCACTTCCAACCTTTTAAGCAATCCGCGTCTCTTGTTTTGAATGGCACTTCGATGCTTTTTCAATGTGACACCTAAGATGCCGTAACATCCTAACATATACATATTGTGACGTATTGATCGAGGTAGCAATCGATTCAACTATAATGTTACAGCCAAGTAATTTAAAAGAGTTACTTTATTTAAAAAATAGTTGAAGAAAAATTGATGAGTGATGCACCGTAAATAGGTTCCGGGAACAAGCAAGAGTATATGTATATATATATATGTATATATATATATATATATATATATATATATATATATATATATATATATATATATATATATATACACACACACTATCTACCAGTAAGTATTTGGACACCCATGCAAATGACGATATCTGTGGTCCTGATACAAGTCACACCCTCCGCCGTTCAATATCGTGTAGGAAACAACATTGGCATTAGTCGCATGCAAGATGCCACGAAGTGCAGAGTTAACTGATTTCGAGAAAGATCTAATCGTTGGGCATGACAGAAATGGCCGATCCTTAAGGGACATATCTAACGAGCTGAATGACCCAAAATCGACAGTGGCTAATGCGATTCAGAAGTGGAAGAGAAGTTTCATTGTATATATATGCAGTCATACCTCGATACTCGTCGCATTTCGACGCGAAAAAAAATGCGGGTTCGGTACTCGTGACACATGTATGAGACAAGACGAAATCCTGTCTGCCGAAATGGGGACTCTTCGAAACTTCAGACACATTTCGAAATTTAGGCAGTTTCAATGGATAGATCATTCAATCCGAGTCTACGACAGAGAATCCCCGGGCAAGAAGGGATGCGACATTGACAACAAAACATCGATGTTTTGAAACATCGATGTTCAATATTAAAACGTCGATGCTGATAAAACATCGCTCAAAATCCATCGATGTTTTTGAACATCGATGTTTTAGAACATCCATTTTTTTAAAACTGGTTTAGTAACCTCTAACATTAATGTTACTTCGGTTAGTCGTGGGGGGGGGGGGGGGGGGGAGGGATTAATTTTACTCTCTGATTGAGCCGACACAAATGACCAAAACTTGGTTGCTAGAGTCAGTGCATATCACAGAATTTCCATGTTACATTTCATTCCTTTTACCAGAAAATTGAGGAAGATCTTATTTCTATAAAAACAATTGATAGGACTAAAGCCGTAAAAAAAAAATCCTCTGTTTTCTAATTTAAATTGGCTGAATGTGAAAAAATTATTGTAATAATTATTTACAAGTTGGAGAATAATTTACTTCCAGGAGGCTTAAATAATTTAGTAAAAAAAAAAATAAAATCTGAAGTTGTTACATTTAACAAGTGTTTAAAACCCTCGTCTTCAATAATTGAAATCAGCTGAGAATCTCTACAAATCATGTAAAGAATAGCTTGAGAAACTTTGCTGTCATATCTCCACTAATTTTTTTTATTATTATGGGGATTTTTCATTTAAAAAAACATCGAAACAACATAAAACATAGAGCACAAAGCATCGATGTTAAAAAAACATCGGCTTCAATAAATCGATGTTTAGAACATCGACATCGATGTCGCATCCCTACGGGCAAGCGCCTGGTGTTTTGTTGGAAGGAGACCCGAACAATAACCCCTCTATTCCACCACTATCCGATAAGGCTATAAGTACGAGTGAAGATCAATGTTAATTTTATATTATCTAATGATTATTTGAAATGATGCCTGTCTAGTTGAACGATTAGGTACCCCACCCGTTTATCAGTTGCCCGGTAAATGTCTGGTGAATTCCATTTACTTTACTCCTTATGTGAAAAATTCATTCGTCTGGAACCCATTAACGTGGTATTAATTATGAACGTGAAACCGAGGCCTCGGTTGAATCGTGTTCATTCAACAATTCAGCCAAATATTTCAATAAACGAGATCTGCTTTAAAAATAGACAAAGAGGAAATAAACAGAGCATTTTTCCGTTTTCGAAAGAATCTCCATAACGTAAACAGCGTCTATAATGACAGCGAGAAAGAGGAGAAAGACCCTCTTTGTCCCACTTTGTGACTCGCGTCTAATACTTTATTTTTAATCGCAAACCGTCTCCGTAAATCCATCGCCTTCCACGCTGTAAAAATGACGTATATCATAGAAATGGAATGGTGTCTCCAAAAGGGTACGAATGCATATTTAAGATACCCAAAACAGGTACCATCACACCCTCAAATACAGGATGCTTCTTCTTACAATTAAAAAATTCTTAGAATGCTGACATTTTTCGATGTTTCGATGCAACAATTCGAATTTTTTTTATTATTGCTCTCATTCAAAGGCTTTCCTTTCAGGATTCTAAAACGGCTTTACTTTGATTCGCACGATCATTGGACGAGAATTTATGGCCAATTCAATAAACCGAAAGCGATGTTAAAAGACCGGAAGTTAGGGATGCGACATCGATGTCGATGTTTTCAAAACATCGATGTTTTTAAACATCGATTTATTGAAGCCAAATTTTTTTAAAACATCGATGTTTTGTGCTCGATGTTTTACGTTGTCTCGATGATTTTTTTTAAATGAAAATGTACCATAATAAAAAAAAAAAAATTAACCACGTAGCATAATTTTCCCGCTCAGTAAATGTAAGTCTGAATTATGAAAAGGACGAATACAAAAGGGGGAACGATTAGAGACAAATGGCACAGAACAACCAATGAATAATAATTATATGCCCCAATAATAGTTATTTACAGTAAAGAAAAAGTAAGCTTATCCAGTTTTTCCCCCATACGTTGGTTTTGCATCAGTACTTCAAATTGGTGTAAATATACGTAATTTTCTTTTGTATTATTTAATTTGAAAATAAAAGATTTGTTGATAAATTGCAATAATTTCTTCCTCAATTTTCTGGTAAAAGTAATAAAATGTGTAATGGAAATTCTGCGATATGCGTTGACTCTAGTAACCAAGTTTTTGTCATTTGTGTCATCCCAACCTGAGAGTAAAATTACCCCCCACCCATCCATGACTAACCGAAGTAACATTAATCTTAGAGGTTACTAAACCAGTTTTAAAAAATGAAAGTTCATAAACATCGATGTTGAAAAACATCGATGGTTTTGGGGCTATGTTTTATTAGCATCGATGTTTTAATATTGAATATCGATGTTTCGAAACATCGATGTTTTGTTGTCGAAGTAGCATCCCTACCGGAAGTAGCCTTTTCAAATGCATTTCTCATTTGTCAGTGATTTTTGTACATGAAAGCGAATCAGTTAAAAAGTTTTCAATACATATCGATGAAATTTTGCGATAGTGTTTGACATATTACTATGTTTCGACCTAAAAGCTAAGCTCTATGTGTTCATTGCAATGGCGCACCCAGGGGGGGGGGGCAAAGAAATAGAAATTGCATTATGAATATCGATTTTGCATTATAAATATTTTTATCCGTTCATCACGCCCCCCCCCCAAGCAAAAATCATGGGTGTGCCACTGCTTCATTGAATCATTATACAGGTACTTGCACTTATAAAAAGATAATTTTTTTAAAAATCCCTGTTTTTTGTATATTTCAGTAATTTCTAAATATTGCATCTGATTCATTAATTCCCACCTCTGCTGTCCGCGTGCTGCTTCCAATCCTATATCATAATGTAAAGTCTGCATTCCAAAGCCCCGGCAGCCGGCCCGGTGGCTGCTAGTATTGTTTGTATACGTTGTGACATTGTCTTAATTACTACATGAAATTTGTAATTATATAAGTATTTGATGCCCCGTTCCTACCCCTCAACATGTCATCTATCGGCGAACTGTTGATCTGGGCGGTCTCATAAACTCTAGGATAAGAGGCCATAAAGTTCTTGTAATGTGCGGTTCTGACGTTATAGAACGCATAAATCCCAATGTGGTTCGAGGGTTTTTGAGATTTTTGACACTATAGTGACATGTAGAATCCCATAAACTTCGAACACTTACCAGCACTTCAAACGCCGGAGAAATCCCTTTGAATTCGCTGACAGTGTAAAAGAAGACCCCAATAGTCCACGCGAAGAGATCTGTTTTTGAGTGTCAGAGAAAGACGGAGCTCTCCTGGTCCGAGAGGCCTTCTGTAGGCCAGCGCTGAAATTGAACCCGAAGCCGTCCTGACTATCTAACTGTATAAATTCTAACTCGCTGTACATACTTGCTTTAACTGTTGTAGTTGTAGTATGTTTAACGTATCGTAGTAAAGAAATTGAAGCGAAAGGCTTGTCGTATTATTGACTACGGTACAGTGTCCTGCTGAATCCGGAATGTCTTCGTTATGTGGAATAATAAAAATTATGTGTATCGCATCAGTGTTGCGCGTCTTCATCAATGCCTCTCCTCTCTGTGGTTATTTCCTCCCCAGTGTATTTTGGCACCTGAAAGAGGTGTTCGTCTCTGGATCTCAAGGGCGTGTGCGTTCCTGATCTTTCTTCGAATGTGTCCACCGCCACGTCTACAAAAGTGTGAATCCATCACCTGTACCGGTCCGTTAAAGTTATTCGTGTAATAAACCCGCTATCATTATTTATATATATATATATATATATATATATATGATTATTCCGTGTCAATCAGATTACACGCGTCTAAGAATGCATAGACTATAGGAGTTATTAATAGAGTTGGATGGCCTTGGGGAGAATCAAGAAAGGAGAATCACGGGCATTCATTGCGTGGTGAGATGTTTTGGAGTTCAGACTAGGTTTCGCACGAAAATTAATTGCAATCTCAGCAAAAGATTCTTCTCGAACATTCGGCAGACGTCAATGAGCATGCGCGATAAGTTTAGACGCCTTGAGGAACAATAGAGTTTTCGGCAGAGCGGGATTAGCATTTGAATTGAGCTGTCACGCGTCACGAGGGTGACATGATTACTTGGAAAACTAAATTACTTGCGGATTGAATTCGAGGGTAGTTAATTAATAGTTGGAATAAACGTTTTGGATATAATTAAATTGTAATCATTTACCATGGCCTATGTTTACTGACTGCAATATTATTAGTAAGTATCAGGGAGTAATTAAGAGGGATCTACGATATAATGAGCATGCTTCGACCCGGCATTTAAACAGGCTCGTCATATATATATATATATATATATATATATATATATATATATATATATATATATATATATATATATACAGAGAGAGAGAGAGAGAGAGAGAGAGAGAGACCAACCATATAACTCTTCAAGGACTGACCTCATACTAAAAAATTTTTTCATTGTGCTGCATAATAAGAAAAAGTACTTTCTTTTCTCTCCTTTTCACTCTCAGTTAGGCGATGGCCGAACGGCCCTTCGGTACCAGAGTCTGTGGGTTCCAGTCCCACTCTCGGCATGGATTAGCGTAGCCCTTCGGAATTGTGTTTAAGCAGCAGGTCTCAGGAGCCAAAAAATAAAAAAAAGACCGTCGCACTCTCTACCAAAAAAACCTTTTACCGTCTAGGGCAGGGGTTCCCAACCTTTTTATAGTACCGTACCTGTACGTTGTAAACAATTTGATGATGTACCGGTAGACCAAAAATTTTGAAATGGGGAATAAAATGCAATGGAGAATAATATAAATTAGGATACATAAAAAATCATTTTAAATAAATCTTTTGAGTTTAATACACTTACCTTAACAACTTCTTAATATTTATTAATAATACAATTACTATTGATTAATAATATGCAATTAATTTAAAGATGTTTGAAACAAAAAACACAATTTTTAGTAGAACTCAGACACAGTTATAATTCGCAAACACAGTTATAATTCGCAGGCGAGTGCCAAATTTTTATGGGGTGGTCATAGATAACACATTCAGATGAAATTGAGATTAGGTAAATCCCAATAAAGTATTACAACACAAACAACGGATAAGAAATTCCAAACTAAAATATTAAAACGCATGGATTATTAGTTATTATAGTCATTTCTTTTCTTTTTTCGTAATATAGATTTTTAATAGATTTTTATTTTAAACTAGCTGAAAACCCGCACTTCGCTACGGAGTACATTCAAATTAAATACAACGGTCAATGTATTCAATTAATGCCAAAAAAAATATATATATATATTTATAATAAATACGATGATGAATATATACAATTGATGTAGAAAAAAATATATATATATTTATAAAAAATCTTAAGGGATATTTTTATAGACAAAAAATGTCCAATCGTCTGCCACATTAGGAAGAAGAAAAATATTTTTTGTCTATTTAGTTGTTATGCACGTGACGATAAATTTATTTGAAGTACCAGAAAAAGAAATCACGTGATCAGTATTTAATAAATTAAATTCTAAAAATGAATCTTTAAAAATTTACCAAAAATCAGAAAATAGAGGTAAAGATTCGAAAAAGATTTCATTTTAAAGGAATTTTTAGGATCTTTCTCGCGATATAAATTTTATAACCCTCAAATTAATATTTTAAATGCAAACTTAAAAAAAGTTACTAAAACAGCTTAAAAATTTAATTTTAAAAATCTAAGAAGAATTTTTTCAAAAATCTCTCTTATTGCTCCTCTACACTATAAGAAGAATCGCCATGCAAAATTTCAGCCCTTTAGGTCCAGTGGTTTGGTCTGTGCGTTGTATGTCAGTCAGTGAGTCAGTTACGGAACTGTTTTATATATATAGATTGTAAAATCATTTGCGTACCAGTAGCTGCTTGTCCGCGTACCGGTACTGGTACGCGTACCCAAGGTTGGGAACCACTGGTCTAGGGCATAGTATGCACACTCTTTGGAAAGGCTGACTCATTCGGCAGTATTTGTACGTCCCCGATGCGAACGAAATGACGGGTTGTCGAAACGCGATCACTGAATCGAAAATGACGCCGGGAATTCCGAGTGTCGATTGTAATGAAGACATTTTAATTCGCCTAAAGGACGTTTGCGAGTCATTTGTTCCGCTTTAGAACGGCAAATAAGAGGCCTCGGGGCGAGGCTACTTCAAATAAATACTCGAAAATGTTTTTGAATATTTAATGGAACATGCTTCTAATGACCCTCCATTGGCGGCTCATTTTTATCGAACGTGCATCCACGGGTTTTTCAGGTGGACCGCATTTTGAAGCACGCTCCTAATAAAGAAATTACTATTTATTCTGGAGTTTAGACACTCTATAATTACAAGATAAAAAGAACTTTTTTATATACCACGTTTTTAAATTTTCTGTTGAATCCTATGAACTTGACAATTCTCTTTTAATTGCACAAACCTTCCCTTAATTATTCTGTTTCACTTTCTTTTATTCAATTTTAATCACTTTTTAGTCGTTTCCACTATCCACAGACTTTATAGACTTTAATTTTTATAATTTTTTTTAAACTTTTCGCACAATATTTTTGTAAACAAACTAAATTCACGTTTATTCTGTTTTCAAAATCATCAAACTCCGTTACCCAAAAGTGCAAGCATTGAATTCGAAGCGCCACCTTGCGGATTCTTTCGGCTAAATGTATTAAAAGATTGCACTGTCATCGTGTTCTGAGCTATTCTAAAAGTTTCAAATGTCTAGCTAGTCGGGAAATTAGTTCGATTGCAAGATTTGTACTGGACAAACACACAAACACACAAACAGACAAACAAAGAAACAAGAAAGCGAGTTAATAAAAACATGGTAAAAAATATAACTATGATGCCCGGTATAAAGGGCTTAAGTCAAAAACAGTGATTTAAATATACCAAGTTTTTGTCTCTTATACCAATCGCAGAAATATAATTTAGACTCGAGTCTTTAGCACAAAAAAATGTACTTTTGCATGCAAAATTGATAGACTTGAGCATTTTACACTAGTCAAAAGATTTTTTTTTTATCAATAATAACAAATATCTAGAATTTTTTTTTTTAACTTAAGCCCTTTATACCGTGCCTCATAGATATAATAACTGACCGAGAATGCTAGGCCACATAATATTGATACGTTAAGCCTACTTTGAAATGCCTGTTTGCGTACAATATTTCGAAATTTTTCTCTGAGGTCCAATCTTCTAGAAACTGCTTCAGTTTGATTCGTACGATCATTGGACGAGGACATTGAATAAACCGAAAGCTATATGAAAAATTGAGCCTCATTTCCAAGAAAACTGATTTTTCAAAATTTTTTTTAAACAATGGGCTCCGAACGTGACTTAAATATTATGTATCATGGAATATTTATACGTTAAATATTATGTGAGCTTCCTATTTTAGGTTCATTTTCTGGTAATAATTCTTTGTAGTATGGCATCCAGTATACGAATGTCACAAAAAAACAGATCCTTTATGACAACACACCGTCCAAAAATATACTGTAGGTATTCATTATATAAGCGACATTGGATTGTGTAAAGGCTTGTGCTCCTAATCTATATATATAAAACAGTTCCGTAACTGACTGATTCATTCATTCACTGACTGACATACAACGCACAGACCAAACCGCTGGACCTAAAGGGCTGAAATTTTGCATGGCGATTCTTCTAATAGTGTAGGGGTGCACTAAGAAAGATTTTTCAAAAATTCTTCTTAGATTTTTTTAAATTAAATTTTTAAGCTGTTTTTTAAACTTTTTTTACGTTTGCATTTAAAATAATACATTGAGGGTTATAAAATTTATATCACGAGAAAGATCATAAAAATTCCTTCAAAATGAAATTTTTTTCGAATTTTTACCTCCATTTCCTGATTTTTGGTGAATTTTTAAAGATTCATTTTTAGAATTTAATTTATTAATGCTCATCACGCGATTTCTTTTTCTGGTACTTTAAATAAATTTATCGTCACGTGCGTAACAACTAAATAGACAAAAAAAATACTTTTTTCCCTTGCTAATACAGCAGACGATTGGACATTATCCAAAAAAATATTGAAATACAATAAAAGATATTATGTTCCTCAAACTGTACTATATTCTTTTGTAGGCATTAATTGCATACATTGACCGCTGTATTTAATTTGAATGTACTCCGTAGAGAAGCGCGGGTTTTCAGCTAGTCTGTATATATAAAACAGTTCCGTAACTGACTGCCTCACTGACTGATATACAATGCACAGACCAAACCGCTGGACCTAAAGGGGTGACATTTTGCATCGCGATTCTTCTTATGGTGTAGTTGTGCACTAAGAGAGATTTTTGAAAAATTCTTCTTAGATTTTTTTAAATTAAATTTTTCAGCTGTTTTAGTAACTTTTTTAAGTTTGCATTTAAAATAATAATCCGAGGATTATAAAATTTATATCACCAGAAAGATCCTAAAAATTCCTTTAAAATGAAATCTTTTTCGAATCTTTACCTCCATTTTCTGATTTTTAGTGAATTTTTAAAGATTCCTTTTTAGAATTTAATTTATTAAATGCCGATCACGTGATTCCTTTTTCTGGTACTTTCAATAAATTTATCGTCACGTCATAACAACGAAATAGACAAAAAAATATTTTTTTTTCTTGCCAATGCGGCAGACGATCGGACATTATCCACAAAAATATTAAAATGCAGTAAAAGATGTGTTCCTCAAACTGCACTATATTAACTGTACTATATTCTTCAGTACGTTCTATTAGATTTAATTTGAATATTTTCTGCTACATTATTTTGTCTATAAAAATATCCCTTACGATTTTTTTATAAATGTATTTTTTTACATCAATTGTATACATTGATGGTTGTATTTATTATACATATATTTTTATTTATTTTTGGCATGAATTGCATACATTGATCGTTGTATTTAATTTGAATGTACTCCGTAGCTTAGTGTGGGTATTCAGCTAGTTTTAATATATGTCTGAATTGTGAATGGTAAAAAGTTACACTCTTCAGTAACCGTACGCGATGCGCGTCGTCATTAAACAGATTTACCCGAGATTAACCCTTTCAGGGGAACCAAATCAAAATATTTTTGGGGGAGGTCAAAACTTTTTATTTGAAGAAATATTACCATTAGGAACATAATCTGTAAAAAATTTAAAAATTGTAGCTTGAGTTTAGGCAGAGGGAGGTGGTCCATTTTTGAGCCACCACGCACCTAGACCACTGTGTATAAGAACGTCTGTTCTGACTGGCTAATCCATTATTACCGTATGAAATTAATAATAATATAGAGCAAATGTATAAAATTATGTCCATTGCAGCCGGACGATTGCCGAATGGCTAGGGCGCTGGCATTCGGTACCAAAGTCTGTGGGTTCGAATTCCTTTCTTGGCATGGACGTTTGTAGCCGTTCGGAATCGGCTTTAAGCAGTAAGTCCTGGTCTAATTAGCCCTCGTGTAGCAAAAATTGACCATAGCACTCCAAACCAAACTAAACCAAACCAAACTATGTCCATTGCAATCAGTTTACAATATATATACATATACAGTGAACGCTCGTTAATTCGTACTCGGTTAATTCGAACTTTCGGTTAATTCGAACTAATCCAAAGGCCCCCAAAAACTTGTATTGGAGTTAATGTTAAAAAAATCTCATTAATTCGAACTAAATTTTTATCACTTCGGTTAATTCGAACTAAAAATTTGACAAAAAAATTTTTTTTCCTCGTTTAATGGAAAAAATACACACTGTATTTATTATCACACTGTGTCAAAATTTCTTTTCTGTGTAAAGAGGCACATGCCTGCATTCCTAGACTATTGCATGTCCGCTAAACGTTAGTAGCTATTGTCCTTATTAGTGTTAAACGGAAAAGCAATTTTCCTTTATTTGGATCGGTTTTCTTAGAATTTCAGAAAAACAAGTCTTTACTACAGATTCTAGGGAGCTGCGTCAGTTATAACTGCAGTGCAGACAAGTTAATGTGGTCTAGTTTTTCTTCCTCATTGTGTGGTGTGAACGTGTAAAAGTTGAGGATGTCTACACGTGGAAAATACAAAACCCTAACTTGGGAGACAAAGGTAGAAATTTTAAAGAAAGTAGAGAATGGCGAATCTAAAACGAAGTTAGCAGCTGACTATGGAATTAAAAAAAATGCCTTGTCAACTAATTTGAAAAACAAGGAGTCAATTTTAGATTCATCGGAAAAATCAAAATTTGCTAGAGGAAGGAAACGCATGGGAAATGCGTCCCAAGAAGTTCTAGAAAAAGCTCTACTGCTATGGTTTCAGGATGTTAGATCTCGAAATTTTCCGATTAATGGACCCCTAGTGCTGACGAAGGCTGATGAATTGGCAAGTCGAATGGGTATTGAAGATTTTAAATGCAGTGATGGATGGCTTTCTCAATTTAAGTCAAGGCACAATATTTCTTATCAAACTGTATGTGGCCAAAGCTCTGATGTAAACGAAGACGTATGCACTAATTTCGGTAGGAAACTGCCAGGGCTTTTCTCTACTTACCTGCCGAAAGATATTTTTAATGCGGCTATAATGGACAAAGCCATAATGGACTCTATTAAAACTCTGAAAGCATTTATTCAGATGGAACCTTCCCCTGAAAATGAATTGAAATGTTTACTTCAAATTGAGAAGATGGCTGAACAATGTAGGCATCATAAACAAAACCAAACATCCATTTTACAGTTTTTCCCCAAAGTGTAATTCATATTTTTAATAAAAGTTTACTTTATACTGCAAATCTTCTGCTTCATTTTATGATTAAAGTAAGTCTGTATTGCTTTTTAATATTTTTAACTTTATATAACATAGTATAATATATTTTCTGGGGTTATACATACTAGGAGATTTTCTTCTTCAGTGATACACATTTAAAGTTATATATTTTCACTTAACATCGGATAATTCGAACTCTTTTCTGAGAACCTTTGAGTTCGAATTAACGAGCGTCCACTGTATATGCATTCATTTATTTATATTTATACACAATATTTATCAAAAATAAATGAATAAATAAAGTAGAGAGTATATAAATGAAAGTATGTAATGAAAATTATATAATGAAAGTAAAAAGTATAAAAAAAAGTATAAAAAAATATGTAAAAGCATATAAATAAAAAATTTCAAGTGCCTCAGAAAGAGTAAGATTTGTTCTAGTTATCCTAATGCAGTACAAAGTCAAAGGAACGTAAAGATTTCTGTCACAGTCAAACTCTATGTATAAGAAAGGGCAAATAAACTAACCAAAACCAAGGTTTCACGAACCAAAATCAAACTGTCATCAACTTACAAAACTACTTCGATAGTGCTGCCTGTGGGTTCGAGTCCCACTGTTGGCATGGATGTACGTAGCCGTTCGGAATCGGCTTTAAACTGTAGGTCCCGGTCAAATTTGGCCCCGTGTAGCAAAAAATTTACCGTAGCGCTCCAACCGACCCCCTCCCCCCCAAAATTTTTTTTTAATAAAATAAAATATATTTTTTAAATATGTAGAAAAATTATAAATAGTGCTGCCGTCTAGTAAAAATAAATGCTTCATGCGTGGTGGTTCATATTTGAACCACCAGCAATGAAATTACTTAAAAAAGATAAGAAATTATGCACATAAATTAAACTTTTCTACTTAAAATAAATAAGTAACAATCGTAAAGTGAAATTCCAGAACTTTGGGGTATCTATATACTGTGGAATCTCGATCTATCACCTTTCAAGGGACCGACTGAAGGGAAAGATAAATGCGGGAAAACGATAGATCCGGGAACATAACAAAGCAATATGATCGTCGGGACTGGTTGAAATAAACGACACATCCGGAAAAACGATGATTCGGAAAACGATCGATCGAGATTCCACTGTACTCACAACTTAAAAAAACTGGAAAATCTTCTCATTACGAATTTCTGGCTTGCAACAAAAAATTATCCTGTCAGAAAATATAGACCCGTAGAGTGCTGCTATTTGTTGTTTCTCAAGCACACTAATATATACAAAGTTTACAGGAATTTAGAAATTAATTCAACGAATAATTTAGTTTTTATAAAATAATAAAAATAGGTGGTCCAAAAATGGACCACTGTCCCTGAAGGGATTTTCAACAGATTATACAAAGATTGAGATACTAGTGGCATAAATTGTGGAAATCTTTCGGAAAATGTGTGTTTACAAGGTCATTTTTTAAAGAAGATCTAGGGAGGGTATATGTTCACTGGAAAGATAATCTTTTAAAGAATCTGATGCGGTTTACCGAGATGTATTAGACAAAAGCCTAATAAAGACAAACTAAACTGTAAAGAGAGGGCATTTCTAAAACTGAAAATTGACCTAAAGGAGTGATTTCTCCGCGAGCCAATCACTGAGTTTGCGATGCCACAAAATCGATCCAGTAAGGTGTTAGGATGAGTAAGCTCGCCTCTTTTGCAAAACATATTATTACCATGTTTTTATTAACTCGCTTTCTTGTTTGTGTGCTTGTGTGTTTGTCCAGTACAAATCTTGCAATCGATTTTTAACTAACTTCCCGACTAGCTAGACATTTGAAACTTTAAAAAACTGGTAGTTAACTGGTTTTAACTGGTAGTTATTTTTATAACTACCAGTTTATAATTACTTAAGTTATTAACTTAATTACTAGTTTATAACATAGCGTTGTTGTTGTTGTTGTTTCCAATGCCCCCAATAGTTGTACAAAGGTAAACTAAATAACTCAGGCCCTTTTTTATCTCATTTTATCTCTGTATTTGTTTATATCTAGTTGAATATTTGGGGTTGAGTCAAGGACGGATCACAGGACCACGCACTCACACGCTTGTGGTAGCGTCACCCCCGTATTCTCCCTTTGTCTCGAGTCTTGTGGCGTAGAAAAAAATCTCTTCGTGTAGAGATTTGTAAGCAAGTTTAGAGTTATTGTAAGTATCTTGTTTACATATAGTTAGGATTCTTTAATAAACTCTTCTGAGTCGCCAAGAGTTAGTTTTCATGGGAAATCATTCGAATTTTTTCACACATCTCCCTGCGACGGTCAAAGAGTAGCGAGAACGTTTCGTTTGAAAAAACATATTCGATGAAAGGTCTATGAGTTTATCCCGTTCGAAGATTTATATTACGGGCATGAATCGCTATTCCTTTTTTATGTAAAACTCTTAATAAGTAGACAGCCGAAAAGTCTCGAGGGGAGAATGGATGAATATTGAGTCGAATGCGGAGTGTAGGGGGTATCTGGAGTCACCATTCCATTGTGCTAAAAATGTATAAAAAAAACTTCCTCTATTTTAAAATGTTTACCCAAAGGATATTGGAAGACCGTAGTGGATGAACGTGTTAAGTGACATTTTTGAAGAAATGGAGATATTCGTACGGATAATTGCGTACTGCATAATTGGGTTATTGCGCAACTCATGTAAAATAACCCCTAAATAATTTTGAAAACGACTTTCCTTCAGATTTCTTTGTTCATCTATATATATAAAAGAGCTTGTCTGTTTGTTTGTCCGCTATAGAATCATAGACTGTTTCACCCACCGGGACCAAATTCGGCACAGTTAATGTTTAGGACCCGAGAAACTTAAATCAGGAAAAACGAAATTTGGGGCTCAATTAGTTTTTTTAAATTAATTTTTTAATGTTTTTTGTGCCCGATAGAGGTGCGTCTACCCCCTGTGGATTCTCCTCGACCAGCTGCGTTAAGAGGGGTGGTTTGAGGATGACGCAGGGGGGGGTCAGATTCCAATGCGCGGGAGAAAGAGGATTGGGAATGACCTTAAAATCAGACGAAGGTCCGCAGGCTCAAAGTTTCTTTCTTTCTTATTGTTTGTGTATCATTTCAGTAGAAACGTGGTAAGCGCATTCTGTCTGGCCAGATGAACATGAAGAGCGGGAGTGCAGCCCAGTATTTTTTTGATGGAATGCATCAAATATTTTATATCTATATATCTACCCGGGCAATAATGCTAGTTGTTTCTAATTGTCATGCTCACTTCCGTTTGCTTCTACGTGTGTGTGAGAGAGTGGAGAAAAGCGTACAACGATCGAGGCTTAACCCGGAATGAGTATGCGAGAGTAGCACTCACACATATTTTGGCCAGCATTGAACAAATATTATTCGAGGTCCAGGCTCACCCTTCTCACTCATTTTTCTACTTTAGTTTTGTATAAGTTAATGCAGTTTATAATTTTCAATGTTTTAATGGACTCGGCTGCACAGAGAGCGGTCTGCAGAAAGTACGGGGACGCGACACCTTTGTGTGAGCGGTCCTGTCTGGTCGATTTTAAAGACCTGTAGAAGAAAGTGTTGAAAATGAGGAATACATTGCAAAAGCACTTTTCTGATTGCACAATTACGCTATAAGAAATAATAATAACAGAGAACGGACAGAAACTCGAGAAGAGTGCGGGCCTATTCGCGCATTTGTGGAAACTGGATTAACAGATCATTGTTAGGAGTAACAATGAAAGAAATGGCGCTGAGAGTTTCTTCAGTTTTATTCAAGAAAAGGAACAAATTTTACTCACTTTTACGAGAGGAATATACTGATAAGAGGACCCCTGGGTCGGACTAGGTCCCCGTATGTGAGGGGTCAAGAGCCCTGGAGATGCGTTCGGCCAATAAGAGCAGAGATTATGAAATCGAAAGGGTGCCCCGTAGAATACACTGAAAAAATTATAAAAAGGATTGACAAGAAAAACTGGGTGAGACTCTCTCTCTGATCCTTATTCTTATCTTGTTCATTCGGGGGTCGAGTGTTTTAAGAAAATGGGTCGCGGTAAAAAAAAAGATCACCGAGTTCGTGAAAGCAGCGCATTTATTTCTTCGATACGGTCAAAAGAAACAAAAACCAAAAATATCCAAGTGGGTAGAGTGCAGAGGGGAGAGCTGGACAAATCCGATTTTGGGGAATCAATGTAAAGGTAAGCACACGAAGGGCCAATCAAGGGGATGTCCAGACAACAAGTGGAAAAGAACTAAAATCTTTCAATGGAAGCAGAACATACGACTTTCTGCTGCATACTAATGAAGCCCCGTCATCACCCTTTCTTATCTATGCCTTAAACCAGAGCTCGGCAACCTTTTATCTTCCACGACACAACAACGTTTTTTCGATAATTCCGCGCCACACCACAAGAAAAAGCTTGCAAATACATAAATTACAATAAATACGCATATATTTTTATTAGATAAAAAACACAATAAAACAGCTCTATGTAACAAGATAATTATAATCCTTTAAGTTTTATATAAATCATTTTGAATTGTACACCAACACAAGAACAAAAATATATGGTTATAGTTTACAAGTAAAAAAAAATTCTCTTTAAATTTTATTTTAAAATTTGTTTTTGGTCTTTACTTAAGCCTAATAAATCAAAGTTAATTTAAGCATAACTAATTTATTAATGAGATATTTGAGCTTGTTTTGATGAACATATGTACGTTTTGTATTTGGCTCAATATTAGAAAGAGCTACGCGAAGTTCATGGTCAAGACCCTCATTTTTAATTAGAACCAGAGTCGAAAAACTTTGTTCGCATAAGTATGTCATAGAAAAAGGGAGCAAAATTGCAATGGCCTTGTCAGAAATTTGTGGATATTCTTTCTTAATTGAAATCCAGAAATATAACGCTCGAGCATACATACAATGTATGGTAACAACATGTTTTTGTTTTGTGTATAATTTCGACCCAGAGAAATTAAGGAGGAATATTTAGGAGTAAGTTAGAGGAGTAAGTTAGAGGAATATTTTACTTAGAAAAATTTCTAACTAATAGCGGTAGTTAATTTTTTTATTATTATAATCGATAAAATCACCGCGGCACAATCAAGATCACCTCGCGGCACACTAGTGTGCAAACGGCACGGCGGTTGCGGAGCACTGTCTTAAAAAAAACTTATCCCGGTTCATTAGTACACGAGTCGCTACCGAATTAAATTACTTTTAGGAATTCTTACCTAATTTTTCGAAAGTGCTAAGTTTCTATAAGCGTGACCTAACATCGAAGAACTTTTCCGTACTTACTGCAACCGCAGAAAAAAAGCCGGGTTGGGTCGCATTTTCGGAATTCCGCCGCGATCTCCCAGCTTTTTAAAACGGATCCAGTCAAAAAAAAAGACTTTCCGACAAAGCTTTCGGAAGTGCACTTGGATATTAGTATATTTAGCCCCACATTCTGCAGTCGGCCGACGCTACCACGGGCGAAAAAGAAAAAAAAAGTTACCGCATTTCTTCCAACGGGAAGAATCAAAGGGAAAAAAAGAAAAAACCGGCGGCCTCAGATTACGGAAGAAAGCTTTCCTACGAAATCGGAAACTGAACGAACAAAGTAGGTACAGACAGTAGCCGAAATGAAAACTCCAGATCGTTTTTGGGGGTGAAATAATGCTCTGCACGCGGGTGGAGAGAGACCACTTGCTTCGACAGTGACGAGAAGAACGATGGCGGGCTTAATTGCGCGTTCTTCTATTGCTTTCCGTCTCGACGCGATCGCCAGACAAATGAAGACGCGTAATGGGAAAAAGGGATAAAGCAGAGGGAGTTCCCGGCCATTCTACGGGAAGAACCAAACAAGACCGGGGATGATAGCCTCGGTTAACCGCCAAAACTTCACACTGCGTCCACACACATCTGCACTGCACAGTATTCTGGAGGGGAAACCAGTGATTTATGGGGCAGAGCGCTCTGCAGCGATCCCTCGATCGGGCGTTTTTTCCACAGATCATCAAAGAGACACGAGTGACCTTGGGGCGGTAGGGGTTCTAAATGGGGGAATGTCTGGAAGACAGTCTAGTGTTCCTTCAGACATCGCTTGGGGGGAGGAGTGTGACTAGTCGACCCCCAAATATGTCAAGAGGAGTCGGGGGGTGCTTACTGCAGATATGTCTGCATGTGTGTGGAAGCAGCATATAGGATTCATTTAAAAGGGAAGGAGTTTACACAGAGTGAGGCATAGACCAAACAAAAATCAGAAAACAAAACTTGTTCGGCACTCGAAGTGAACGCCAAAAGACGAGCAAACATTCGCCAAATGACAGATAATTCAATTCAGGAATCTGGCTCGGTTCCCCGTTAGAGCGTGCGCGTAATGCTGCATGTGCTAAAAAAGCGGGGATGGCCTTCCCGGAATTCATTTCTATCTTCTCAGAAAAATGTGACATGTTCACCTAGGAAAGCAAAAATTGACAGTAATGACGAGAAAAAAAAAAGGCCGTATTCAACTACACTATGAGGCTGGAAGAGTTAGCACGTGGAAACCGCATTTTGTATCGTCATTCCTCTTTTAGCTGACCGGGGGGTGTAGCATTATAGTTTGGTGCACGTCTTTATGAGAGAGACTGGACGCTACTATTCCTGTAAAAATCTGATTGCAAAACCCATTTAAAGCTCGCATCTCTACGAAGTTCAGTTGCTCCCAACCAGGGCCGCCCAGAGACTTTACGGGGCCTGGGGCAAACTTCTGTTGGGGGCCCCAAGACTATTTTTCAGAAGACTATTTTGTAGTAAGAGAAGTCTGATTAATCGAATATTTTTTTATTTTGGTATTTTTTTGAATTTTTTTATTAATTTTACATTTTTCAGGAGATTATTTTGAATTTTGAAGTACGGTACAAGTTTCAAAATTTTCTTTCGGAGGAAATCTAATAAATAAATTTAAAAAAATTTTTTTTTGGGCCACTCCGGTAGTTGGGGGCCTGGGGCAAAGTGCCCCAGTTCCCCCCCCCCCCCCTCTTGGCGGCCCTGTTCCCAACAGTGGCACACCCAGGATTTTATCTTGGAGGGGGGGGGGGGGGGGGGCGAGTTGAACAGAGAAAATTATTTATAATAGAAATTCACTATTCATAATGCAATTTCTATTTCTTTTGGGGGGGGACTGGGCCCCACCCCCAAAGGTGGACCACTGGATCCCACTGATTTGGCAAATAAAGGCTCTAGTTGAAAGCAGGATGAATTCAACATTTTAAACCTTTTCAAAAGCTTTTAAGGTGACTGCCTACGTTCGAAGCGAACTTTAAAAAAAAAATCCTTTTTTCAAGGATTTTTTGGTCTTTTATGGTAAAATAGCACTTAAAAATTTGAAAAAATAAACAAAAACTTATCTGTAAATACCATACTTTTTTTATAAATTGGTCAATTTGAAGTAATTTTTAATGAAATTTAACTAAAACGCCTATCATTCTGCACAAAATTCTAATGCTACAATTTTAATTTCCTTCTCACACGTGATACGTATGACAGTTATCTGCAAAATGACCCACAATCTAAGAGAACATTTAAAATGCAAAAATAATACAGAGAATTTTATGTTCCAATATGAAAATTTTCCGCCGATTCGTCACTCCTTTCCCTATAAAAACAGTCCCAAATTAAAAAAAAAACCTATTTATTATACATAAATTATTGTACGTCATTTTATTAACAATAGTATCTAAAACATTTCCTGAAAATTTTATAGAATTATACGCATTATTATGTGAAATATCATGATCAGATTTGTGCTAAAAAACATAATTCTGAGAAAAACGCTTTTAAGGTTGTTTGTCACTTCAATTTTGAAGCAGACGATGTTTTTAAAATAGTTAAAACTCTGCTTCTAATTGATGTAGAATGAAAATGAAAAAGGTTTTGAAAAAGAGAAAAGATTGAATTACATGACTCTTGCAAAAAATAAAATTGACCAAAATAGTCGAAAAATGACATTTTCAACGTAGGCAGTCACCTTAAGTGAATGATAACAATGGTGGATTTAAAGACTCACTCGTATTTATCAGAGGTATCAGCGATTTTTACTCCTGAGTTGTGTATAAGAAAATTCAGTCTACAAGGAACAGCTGGTAGTTGAACTGCTTTTCCAAATTTTGCAGTTTTATACGAGATTCTTTTTTTGGGGGGGAGGGGGGGGGAGGGCGTGTTGAGGACGGACTACCAGTCATAGTGCAAAAATACGCGGGTAGTACGGAATTTTTGTTCATCATTTTTACATTTATTTTTCTAGAAATATCTGATTGATTCAAGAATCAAAGCCTAGACATAGTTTTACAGGCAGAAAGGGATCTACACTCTGAAACGCTGGGCTTATTTATCAACGAAACAGTCTTCGATCTAGAGGCTTTTGGCTAGTAGACCGATTATAGATTCGCCCAGTTCACAGTGAACCTATGAAAAATACTTTTTAAGGATTGTCGACTTTTTTACTTGGCATTTTTTACTTGGATATCTTCTTAAAGAAAAGTGCAAATAATATTTTTAAATTTAAACTATTCGGAGAAAATGTGGTGTTTTAAACGCAAATAATTTGCTTTCGTGGACGAAATTTCTAAAAAGAATAAGGTAGTAAAAAACTTTTTTCTCGATTAGAGTACAATTAACACTTATGTATATATATTTTATATATACAGTGGAACCTCACTTAACGAGCACCTCGCATAACGATTATTTTGCATAACGAGCAAAATAAATCGTAAAAAAAAAATGGCTCGCTTAACGAGCAACATTTCGCATAACGAGTGACGTGGAAGGCAGTCCCCTCTTCACGTCACTCGGATCTTCACGTCACCAGGATCATCGACGGCCGAAAAATAAGTATTTAAGGGTAGTCACGGATGGTTCGAGAAGCCAATATCATGGGACTGGAGGATAACAATGATATTGAGGAGCTTGTGGAAGAGCACGACCAAGAGCCGACCACCGAACAGCTCATAGAATTGCAGCGTCTTTCACAGCAAGCAGTTCTAGAGGAGAGTTTGTCAGTGGAGAAGGACGAAGGAACGGCAAAGAAACAATCCTCTGGAGCAATAAAAGAAAGGATGAAAGCATGGGAAACTGCTGCACCGTAAGTTACAAAGCATCACCCCGATAAGACGGTAGCTATGCGAGCTATAAATTTATTCGATGACAATGCGGTGACACATTTTCGGCACATTTTGAAGCGCCGAGAAAAACAAATCTCGCTAGATAGCTTTCTAGTAAAATAATTAGATATGTGTCATAAATTCGTAAATAATAAACTACATATGGATGATTTTGCTCCTTAAGAATTTATGTAGAAGTAATTTTCTTTAAATAATAAACGTTACATCTAAAAAAAATTTGAGTATTTTTTGGCATGGAACGCATTACCGTATTTTACGTTAATTTCTATGGAAAAAATTGTTTCGCTCAACGAGTGTTTCTCATTACGAGTAAGACTCTAGAACGAATTATGCTCGTTATGCGAGGTTCCACTGTGTATATATATATATATATATATATATATATATATATATATATATATATATATATATATATATATATATATATATATATATGTGTGTGTGTGTGTGTGTGTGTGTAAGTGTAAACTTGTGCCACTATGCCATAAGGCCATCCATTACTTTCAGTACAGGTTGAGTGTAGATCAGTTTTATTTTATTGTATTTAATTATTGTTTTAAGTTATGTTTCTCTAGTTGAAAGATTTTGTGCCAAAAAAAAAAAAAAACAACTCCATCCATTTACAAATTACCCAGAAAAATATGAAATTTTGGGGGCTTGTGGCGGCTCTGTGGTACAGCGAACTGGTTTTCGGTGCTGAGGGTGCTCGATCGAATCCCATCGTTGCGCCACGAAAAATGCCTCCGTTCGTGTCGTCTCTTCATAGGGGGTAATGCTGTCCACCCATACGGTGCCCTCATAATAAAATGGACAGCAAAAACTGCGGCGTAGTTCAGGCGAATGTTTCATTACAAGTGCCTCCGCATTGGTTAAAAAAAAAATATATGAAATTATTGGTTTCCAGGAACGAACTAATTTAATTTGCATTACTCCTTATGGAAAAAATTCTCGTCGTTTTGGGTACTTCTGGAACCCATTAACGACGAGTACCGAGGTATGTGCTTCTGAATGTTCTCATTTTCGTGAATAACGTCTGTTTGTAACGTCCATTTAGTATTAATCGATTCTAATAATACTACTACATCTCAAAAAGTTGTTAACAAAACAAAAAGTAGTTTAGACGTTACCGTTCTTTCGCATTAAGAGAAACAGACGAAAAAAATAAAGTATATAAAAATTGCAACCTAGCAACTCGGTTCATTTTTGCCTCGCATTATATCAGGTAATAAAAGTCTAGCCTTGGAAATGCAACACATAGCTTAATAGCTAGGAATAACAGTTTTAATGAAGCAGTCGTTTTACCTTAACGCACTTTTCCGAAAGCTTTAGCCGCGTAAAATTGTGAGTTATTCCGCTAATCTCCGGGCAGTGCCTACACGGAATCCCCTCCCCCGATCCAATTGTTATATGTATCGAGATATATTTTCATTCTGGAGCCTAAATACTTCGCAAAATAGCGTGAGAAACAAAGCTGCAGCGTGGTAGCTGCAATATATATATAAAGAAATTCCTTCTACTAAACTGCATCCCGACAAATTGCGCGGTACTGGATTCTTCCAAAAACTTTCTCGAGAAAATAAAATGGATGATAAAAAAAAAGGTCAGGGGAGGGATTGGAAATATTTGCGAGGGGGGGGGGGAGCGCATACTTCTGTAACAGTAAAGTGTGGTCCATTATAAGCGAGCAGCGATTTCTGCCTCCCCTAATGGGCATTGTTTTTCGGCTTCCGCTGCATTTGACCGTTGAAAAGAATGAAAATGATCCGCCAAGTTATGAGGAGCCAAAATGGCCATCGCGATTAACAGCTCCGTTTCGGGCGCTTGCTTAAATTCCCCCCGTTCACTTTATTTTGCGAGAAAAGGTATGCTCCGACCGAAAAAATGTTCATTTTCGAAGCCAGACTGAACATCATTAACTGCAAAGAGCAAATCGCAAACTGTGATCCAATTAAAGTCACCAGAAGAAAAAGACAATATGATAGGATGTGTATTTACGACCACCTGACAATTAAAAAGTTGTGTTGAAGCCTTAATCTCCATTTATAAAACAGTTCCGTAACTGACTGACTCACTGACACCCTGACAGACAACGCACAGACCAAACCGCTGGACCTAAAGGACTGAAATGTTGCATGGCGATTCTTTTTATGGTGTAGGGGTGCACTAAGAAAGATTTTTCAAAAATTTTCTTAGATTTTTTAAAATGAAATTTTTTAGCTGTTTTAGTAACTTTTCATTTAAAATAATAATCCGAGGGTTATGAAATTTATATCACGAGAAAGATTCTATAAATTCCTTTAAAATAAACTCTTTTTCGAACCTTTACCTCCATTTTCTGATTTTTGGTGAATTTTTAAAGATTCATTTTTAGAATTTAATGTATTAAATGCCGATCACGGGATTTCTTTTTCTGGTACTTTCAATACATTTATCGTCACGTGCATATAACAACTAAATAGACAAAAAAAATATTTTTTTTCTTTCTAATGCAGCAGGCGATTGGATATTATAAAAAAAAAATAAATATCCCTTACGATTTTTTTATAAATATATATATATATATATATATATATATATTACATCAATTGATCGTCGCATTTATTATAAATATATATATATTTATTTTTTTGGCATTAATTGCATACATTGACCGTCGTATTTAATTTGAATGTACTCCGTAGCGAAGCGCGGGTTTTCAGCTAGTGGTATTTATATAACTCTGAAATGTCAGAGCCTGCTTTGACAAACATGTCCTAGACCTATCTATGTACTTCTCTAAAAATTGGTTTAAGGCATCTCTGCCTACGTAGAAATGGCTGTTTTGGGGCAAAATATCGAAGAAAAATTTTATTGCTTTCATTTCAAAGTTCTTCTAGGATTCTCGAGCTGCTTTACTTTGATTCGCACGATAATTGGACGAGAACTCGTGGCCCATTGAATATACCGAAAGAGATATGGGAAGACCGAAAGTGGCATCTAGAAATGCATTTTCGAGAAAACTCCGGTGACTTTTGTAAACGAGAAAGCTCATCATTTTAAAAGCTTTCAATACATTTCAAATAAATTTTGCGATAGTATTTTACATATTACTCACTGTCTTTTGACTTAAAGGCTAAGCTATATGTGTTAACTGAATCATTATACGGATAACTCTACTTACAAATATATTATATATATATGTATATATATTATATATATATATATCAGTGTTTTCTCACTTTTTTTAGTATATTTCGGTGACCTTTGGAACAACTAAATAGTTTCAAACTTCGGAACACGGGTAAGCATAGCATAGATTCTATAGCATAGATTCTTAAACCCCTGGGGTCCGCGTAGCCATTACGCGGTTACCGCGCATTAGCAATTACCGGGGGTCCGCGAAACAATTTTGACATTAACAATCTATACTTGAACAAGATATTCTCGTGGAATTATCATGCTATACGTCTTTGAAACTACAATTCAACAAAAACGAACTCACAAACTTTTGATTATTTCTCAGATCTGATTACCCTGCACTTGCAAATGAAGCCCTCCAACATTTGATTCCGTTCTGAGCAACATATTTATGTATACAGGCTTTTTCGGTACTGTTATATATATGAAATCAAAGTATAGAAACAAACTCGATGTAGAAGCGGACCTGGAAATAAAACATTCGAACATAGAGCACGACATTGCGGTTCTGGTTTCGAGAGAACAACTGCACCCGTCTCATTAAGTAAAAACCATTTACAGAAAACATATTATAATAAGATAGATCTATTTTGACCAATATTTGACCAAGAAATTGTTGTACGAGTTTAATGTATTATGATTTGTAACTTTTAAAATTCTTTTTACTACTCTTTTTATTCATTTTATGTTTTTTATTCTATGTCCTAATAAAAATGTTCGTCTGTATATAAATGCGCAAGACCATTTATTAAAATAACCAGCGATACATTTTTACCGATATTTATTATAACGTAGTGCCTGTGAGATTATTGAGCCAGAAATGAAGTCTCGAAAACGACTTAAAATGCCTAGAGTCGGGATGGGGTCCGCAAAATGAAATGTTGTTCAAGAGGGGGTCCTAGGACTACATAATTTTAAGAACCCCTGGTCTATAGTATAAAGGAAATCAAAATATGTCAAGTCGATTGGAGTGTAGGATATCGGGTGTCAGCACTCAAATGGAAAAAAAATTCCATCTATTTTAAAATGTCATGAAATGTTTACCCAAACTGCATTTGCCTTTTTCGTATTTTCGATCCCAATTGAACTCAAAATAGATGTATTGAATCAGTAGTTGTCTTTTTTTGAAAAGATAAAAACGGCTCCGAAAGGAGGCAGATACAAAGGCTGTTCTTTCCGAAAAGTTCTCAAAGAAGAATTATTCAATTCACAAATGAATTGTCGATAGAAACAGTCTCACCTCATGCTCCCCGGCCTCATCAAGAACTTAATGAATAATCTCGAAACAAGTTGTCACTCTTATTTTTTTATTGTGGATATTAAGAGGCCGTGCGTTTCTGTTGGGTAAGTTTCACAATTCTTATATGAAAAAGGCATGCTTGTGGAATGTTACATTATTGGCTCGTGTGTCGGACACTGCAGAGACTGCGAACGTAAACCCGAATGGATTTTACACGTTGACAATCAAACCTAACGCTCCTCGGCTTAATGAAGAATCGTATTATTTAATTCGATAGAAGTCAGTGCGTGCCTGCAATCTAACCGGATAACGATCGCTAATCTGAGAGCCTTTCATTTTAAAGCGGAGCTTTTTACAGTGGATTTCATTGGCACAAGGTTCAGAAAAGACAAGCTCCGCCAAACGCACAAGAACACAACTAGTACGCACACAGAGTTTGTTGGGTGGATAAAACCGCATAATTTGCCCCATACCTAATTTTCTGAAATAAAAACCTTTCACAAGAAAGTAGACTTGATGAGGCTAACTAAAATGCCTTTATTTTTCTTATTTTACATAAAAACATAGTAAAAAAAAGGGATCGATTTGATCCAATAGCTTGGAAGAAAAATATTTACAAAAACTTAACCATTATACAAAAAAAAATACAGATAAGCGTGTCATGAACGGGCGAAAATTAACCTACTTAAATTTTGAAAACACTACTTAAACTGAATGGTAAAGCTAGGGATAGTTATAGGAAGAAAGAAGGGATACAAGTTTAATGGCTCGACAATTCGTCACAAACACATCTAAACATCAAACTTGCTGCGAAAACAGCTACAAGCACTATGGCTGAAAATCCCAACTGACTCGCAGAATAGCTACTGCTTAAAACCCCCACTCGCTGACAAAATACGTACATCTTAAATACTTGTTGTATTTACTTGTACAAACCCCATTGGCTGTGACGAGAGAGCATCGTAATTAAGAGTCCTGCCTTCAAAGTTGAAAAATCTGCATATTATTTTATTTTTTATTTTAAACCATCCGTTCATGACACGTTTTTAAATATCGCGTTTTCCGACGAAGAGAGAATAAATACTACAAATTCCCCCCTTTTTCTCTTCATCGGAAAATGTGCTCACAATACCTACTTAATTTGTCAAATGTAACTGGATTAGTTAACAAATCAGCAATGTTCCAATTTCCAGGAACTTTTAAAAGTTTGAACAGTCCTTCAGCTAATAGCTGTTTAACATAATGAAACCTAATGTCTATATGTTTCTTACATTCTCGATGAAGTTTTTACAATAGTAAATAGCACTTTCAGAGTCACAAAACATTATAGGTTTCTCAACAGTTACTTTCAATAGTGTAGAACATTCATCGTAAATATTGTGTAACCACAGTAATTCTGTAATAGACTCTGAAATGGCAATCTACTCGCTTTCCATAGTGGAAAGCGCTACACATCTTTGCTTTCTGATCCTCCATGAGATAGGAACATTTTTAAAGAAAATTATAAAGCCAGAAAAAGATCGCCTGTCGTCACGATCTGAAGCCCATGAAGCATCTGTAAAAGCTGTCAAATGCTTCATATCATCTACTAACATTGGAATACAAAAATTAATCGTTGAAATAACGTAATTAAAAACTTGGCACAGCAATTTCCAATGCGTTAAAGTGGGATGTGAATTATACTGAGCTAACATTGTAACTGTAAAAAGTATATCTGGTCTGGAACGTGTGGCTAAGAATAAAAGTGATCCGATTAAATTTCGATAAGGTACTTCACCTTCCACTGACTGCTCATTAATTCCACTTTGAACAATTTGACCAGGCGACATAGGTAATTTACACTTAACGAAAGGTATTTGTTTAAAATTCTCTTTTAAACGTTCAATGTACGATTTTTGGTGTACGGCCCAGTTGCCTTTTGAATCTTTAAACTCTATACCAAGAACTTTTCTAGTTTTACCCAAATCTTTAATTTCAAATTTAGTTTGTAAAAGTTTAGTAATTTTTGCAATTTCAGACTCGGTTCGTGAAAACACGATTAAATCATCAACATACACTAAAAGTATAGTATTACAATTAAGATGGTAAACACAATTTGTTTTTGAAAAAGGAGGAAAAACCTAACTTTAACAAAGTTGTTTCTAATTCAGAATGCCACTGCCTACCGGCCTGGTGTAGACCGTAAATGGCCCGCTTTAATTTTAAAACATGAGTTTGTTGTGTTATACCATCAGGAAAATTGAAGCCTTTGGGAGTCTCCATAAAATGTTCCTCATCAAGATTGCCATAAAGGTAGGCACATTTAACATCAAGATGTTTGTGGAACCATTTTAGGGAAATGACCAAAAAACTTATAAATAAATAAATGACTTCAAAATTTACTATACGGGTGAAAAAACTTCATGATAGTCATGTCCCTTAATCTGTCGAAATCCTTGAGCAACAAGTCTAGCCCGGAATTTCTTAACCTCTTTATGCTCATTTTCTTTCACTTTATACACCCATCTGGAGCCAATAATTCTCTTACCTGGGGGACGAGGTACAATGTCGTAGACGTCTCGATCTTTCAAGGTGTCGAGCTCTTCATTCATCGCCCGCTTCCAGTGTGCAGCTTCAGGGACACTAGTAGCTTGTTCAAAAGTTGAAGGCTCCATGATGCACACAAACGACGATTCATTCCCAGAGATGTCGGTTCCTTCGTCATCAGTCTGTGGACTCGGGTCTGATTCAGGGTGGTGTTTAAAGTCGAACACTTCTTTTTCGAATTCAATGTTATTCGAATCACAATACTTTTTAACACCTTTCAAACTAATTAGACGGTTTTTCGAATTGGGAGGATAATAGTACACATCGAAACGGCCTTTACTTGTACCAGATTTTCTCTGTGTCACTTCACGTCTCCAAGGAATATCACGACAATGCTTACGTCGATTAAAATTCAGAATGTCTTTCAATGAGGACGAATCATCACTGGATGTTCCATCAGGTTCTGTCACTTTTATCGGTGGGATTTCACTACCGTCGATAAATCCATATAAACCTTCGTGGCAAAGTAACATCTCCACGTTGTAACGCCACGTTCGCCAATTCTCACCGTTCAATTTAGGAAAACTAAAAACTGAACCTATCATTGGGACTTCAGCCATTTTAATCCAAAAGGAATACCGATCTTTACGTTTTTAAAAAACCGAAAAATATCCTAACATTAAGCTTTACTTCTTTCACTAATTTCAGATAAGCGTAGAGGGACAATGCCTTAACCACGCTCTGCTACCAATTTGTTGGGTGGATTAAACCGCATAATTTGCCCCATACCTAATTTTCTGAAATAAAAACCTTTCACAAGAAAGTAGACTTGATGAGGCTAACTAAAATGCCTTTATTTTTCTTATTTTACATAAAAACATAGTAAAAAAAGGGGATCGATTTGATCCAATAGCTTGGAAGAAAAATATTTACAAAAACTTAATCATTAAACAAAAAAGAATTCAGATAAGCGTGCCATGAACGGGCGAAAATTAACCTACTTAAATTTTGAAAACACTACTTAAACTGAATGGTAAAGCTAGGGATAGTTATAGGAAGAAAGAAGGGATACAAGTTTAACGGCTCGACAATTCGTCGCAAACACATCTAAACATCAAACTTGCTGCGAAAACAGCTACAAGCACTATGGCTGAAAATCCCAACTGACTCGCAGAATAGCTACTGCTTAAAACCCCCACTCGCTGACAAAATACGTACATCTTAAATACTTGTTGTATTTACTTGTACAAACCCCATTGGCTGTGACGCGAAAGCTTCGTAATTCGAGTCCTGCCTTCAAAGTTGAAAAATCTGCATATTATTTTATTTTTTATTTTAAACCATCCGTTCATGACACGTTTTTTAAATATCGCGTTTTCCGACGAAGAGAGAATAAATACTACAGAGTTAGAAGTAAATCTAACGTACGACAACGGTATAAGAGGCAGCGCCCGATTTAGAAAATTCTGGAATGTAGGCACAACTTGGGATGGGGGTCCCCTAACACTGATGTGGGCGTAAAATTTTCAAAATTGACATACAAAAAAATAATCATGAATCATTGTGAAAGTACCATTTTACCAAGAATTGGCTATTTGAAGTGTAGAAACCTAGAACATTATCAAGTAACAAAAAGCAATACAACATATTAACTTCGTCATTAAAACACCAATACAATGCAACCAAAAAACTTATTAATCCCTTATATACACTATAATATACATATGATGAACCAATCAATCAAATTTGAAAGGATATATAAAAAAATTGCTATTAAAAAAGGTAAAAAAAATTAATTAGGAATTTTTTTCTTTCTTTTCTTTTAAAATAAAAATTTTTTGGGCCCCCCAACATTCTGGAGCCCCAAGGCCCGGGGTCTAATGGAACATGCGCAGAAATCAATTTTTGAATCGTAAATTATCACTAATTAATAGAAATTGCGGTCACAAAAGCCAAATTTGACAAATCTACAGATTACAATCTTTCGTTTGAGACCAAAATGAAGTGAATGGGTGCAGTAGTTTTCTCTCACGGACTGCCCAAAAAGTCCGCTTAGCAACTTAAATATATAGATTAATTGACAGAAATCCTAATAATATAAGGGGTTGTTAATCATTCCATATTTTACAAGGAAGGATTCGGTGACCATGACTGTTTAACTAAACATCTGAACCGCTTGAAAATTCTAGAGAGTCCTTTCTGCACTATTTGGGGTCAACGAGTTATGGGCATTTCTCACCTCCACACCTGTGAGTCACTGCAGCAAGAGAAAGTATTTTCGACTGGTAGCACCCTCGTTTGTGAAAAATAAGGGTTGAATGATGAGTGTTGAGGTGGCATTTCGGACCCCCTTTCTGACTTTCTGATTTCCTACGTATTTTATTAATATGAAAATAAACTAGAGCACACGACTTCTTAATATCCGCATTAAATTTTTCACAGAGTCACACTTCCACTGTGGAATTTAAGAAGCTTTGTGAACAATTTCCACCAGTAAAGAAAATAAACTTGTCACGAATTTTACGTAATGCAGTCTGTCATCGGGAAAGTTATTCAAACCAAACTTACTATGCAACTATGCGGCAAAATAAATAATAGAACGGCAAGAATAAAGAAAATACGCTTCTCTATAAGAGAAAGCAATATCTAGGGGTAAAACAGTCTGAAAACTAAATATTTTTTTCCGAACCTCGGTAAAGTAAGTTTATAAAGATGAGTTCCGAACCAAATGGTTTTAAAAAAAAGGTTTTATCTCCCACTTGAAAGCGAACATGGCCGGTCCAGGAGTTGAACGCTGGCGCTTTTGTTCCCGAGGCAGATGCACTGACCTCGAGACCTTCAGGCCTTGTCATGATCCTTTCGAAATGAGATTACAAACAGCAATTTAAAGATTTTCCCCCAGAAACAGATTTGCATATTTTCATTTTATGACTCGCGAGCTCCATTGGATAATCGTCATTTTATTGTTCTGCACATTCAAAATGCTTTACATTCAATATTCTATGATGTCAGTGGGGCTGGGAGAAGGTACGAGCCCCCCATATGTCGCCCTGGAGGTTGCTCGATAAAAATCGTGGTCACATTCTTCCTCTGCCCGCTGCCGTTTATGGACCTGGTCTGCAGTTATTTCGTTAGGGGACAAAATATATACATTTAAAAAATCATTTTACTATCGGAAAAAATCTTATCCTTCTGCCAAGTTTTTGTAAAGGACATTAATATGGTTTAGTTTGTTGTAAAACCTTTTGAGACAGAACATTTGTAAGGCAAACACAATGACTCGAGTTCGATTTCCGAGCAGGTTCTCAAAAATATAGCATATATATATATATTAATTATATATATATATATATATATATATATATATATATATATATATATATATATATATATATATATATATATATATATATATATATATATATATATATATATATAGAGAGAGAGAGAGAGAGAGAGAGAGAAAGAGAGAGAGAGAGAAAATTAGTCAGGAGCGTTATATTTCCATAGATACCTAGTCTACATACCTCTATGAATCTGGGGTATTTTATAAGATTGACTTTGGGGCCTGTTTTAATGTAGATAGAGTATGGCTATCTGAAGTTAACTAGCTTTCGATCTACAAGGTTCGCCCATAAAGTAACTGGGAAAATTAAAAGATCAAACGATAGAGTAAAAAAAAGTGAAGAATAATCACCTGGCCGGAAAAAGTGACATCTGAACTCTAGTTAAAGCCAGTTTAAACTGGTCATTTAGTCGTTTGCATATCAAATCGCCGCAGTAATTTTCATTTACTGTGAAGGCATTGTACAAACAAATTTGCTTCGGAATGGAACAATGTTGCAACATTAAATTTTGTTAAAAAATTAGCTAAATCTGCTGCCGAAACTTTAGAGATGATTCGAACAGTATATAGTGATGCACCCTTATTAAGAACACAAGTGTATGAGTGGTAAACCCGCTTAAAATGTGGCCGAGAAAGCATTGAAGATGAACCAATGACAGGGTGCCCTTCAACTTGAAAGAATGAGGAAAATGTGGAGAAAATTCATAGTTTGGTAAAAGCCGATAGACGTGTAACAACCCAGAAACTTTCAGACAAGCTTGGTATAAGCAAAGAAAGCTGTAGATTAATTTTAATTGGAAAACGGAAAATGAAAAAAGGTTTGTGTTCGACTTGTGCCTCGGATTTTGAACAGAACAGAAAAAAGAAGACAGAAAATCTTGCTGTGAATATTTGCTGACTATTGCGCAACAGCACAACAATTTCTCAAAGTGTATTATAGCAGGAGATGAGACCTGGTGTCTACAATACAACCGAGAAACAAAAAGACAAAGTGTACAGTAGAAAGGACCGTCTTCTCACATACAAAAAAAAAAAAGAAAAAAAGCACGGATGTCAAAATGAAAGACTAAGGTGATGCTGATTGCATTTTTTGATTACAAAGGACTTATTCACCACGAATTTGTTCCTGAAAATCAAACAATTAATTACTGTTTTTACAAGGAGATGCTTTTTCGATTAAGAAACAGGATAAAGTGAGTTAGGAAGGAACTGTTTGATTCTTGGCAATGGTTTCTTTTACACGATAATGCCAGGCCCAATACAGCAATTTCTGTACAACAATATCTTGCTAAGCATTCCATTACAGCGATAAATCTCTCCACCATATTCTCCCGACTAATCGCCAGCTGATTTTTTCCTTTTTCCAAAGCTTAGGATGGCCATAAAAGGAGAGATTTGAAAACGTCTCGGATATTAAATCAAATGTTACGCGTATTTTGCGAACGGTTAGTCCCAACGCCTATAAACAGTGTTTCGATGACTTGGAGAAACGTCGGAAAAATTGTATAGACTCCTTTGGCGATTATTTTGGAAGAGAAAAAATGTATTTGCAGGTGAGTAATATTTTTCTTATTTATAAAAAATTGTCCGGTTACTTTACAGGCACACCTTGTATTTCTTTCCAGTGTTATGAAGCAACTTGGGGTTTGAAATCAGTCAAACTTAAGTTCAGAATTTTAAAAAAAAATTACCTTAATGTAGTCGTCCATCAAAACATGGACTACATTCAGAAGCGCACACCTTATATTTCAATTTCATGCATTGAAATAACTCATCACTTTCCATGCAAAACTAGTTGTCGTGGAAAGATCTGTAAAATACTCATACTTGACTGTTTTTATCACCTTATGGACATGACTTTTTTATCCCATTTTATACATGACTGTGTTTATCATCTTTTATACATGACTTTTTTTGTGGGGGGGGGTTACCTTCACTGTTCTTATCACCTCTTATCAGGCCCTGATTTTCCATTAGGCCCTGTAGGCCATTAGGCCATTAGGCCCTGTTCCATTAGGCTCAGTGGCATGTTTCAATCTAGCTTTAGATACTTACTGTTTCTGCGCATGCTCGGTGACATGTTTTAATGATAAACACGTTTTTATTCTGTGGAGTTTCTCTAGAAGATCTCTCTCTGCCATTTTGTTGTTTATGATAATTATGTTTGCGAAATATAAGATTAAACCTGATAGAAATTGTTTATTTCGCGCAGTTTAATGAGCGATAATTTACAATTTGAAAATATTGGTTTCTGCGCATGCTCGGTGACATTTTTAAATCTGGCTTTAGATGCTCTCTAAGTACTCGGCCGCTTCAACGCATTAATTTGTTTCTGCGCATTATTATGATTTTCAACATTTGGCAACGATGTGTTGAGTATAATTTATGTATTAGTACATTTATTTATTATCTAGCCGTCATGTTTTGACGGGTACCAACTGGTTCTTGACAAAATTCCATTCCCTTCAGATGAATACCATCATATGCGATTGGCCTACATGGGCTCTGTATAACCTCTCTTTGGCAATTATCAAAAAATTCTTTGAGAAGTTCCCTAAAATATCCATCAAAGACTGTAATAAGATAAAATTCTACGATAAACCGTTCGGGCTTTTAGAGATATTTAAAGCATTTTCCCAAAGTAAGATATTAGATAGAATTTTTATTAGAAGAAAGAGTCCTGCAGTTTTATGGGTAGAAACGATCTTCTCTTGACATCTTGTACAGCAGGTACTCATTGTGAGGACATGCACTTTGCGGGAGCACCCAATAAGCGAAAGTTTCCATGCCAGGGGTGGCCAAGGCAAACAGCGTAAAGAGCAATTTGGGAATGTCTATAGACTTAGAAGAGGCTACATTGGGTAGGAAAGAAATTTCAAGAGTCTTTTATCTGAAGTTTTTATTAAATCTCCAGTTAGAATAATTATTACTTCTGAATTCTTGAACAGATTTAATAGCTTTAAGAACTTTTTTTTCGAAAATAGACAATAATGGTTCAATAAAAAAAAAATTTAGTTCAAATCTCTATATTTAAGTCGCTAATCTAATTCTTTGGGCAGTCGGCGATAGAAAACTTCTGTATCCATTGTAGGGATGCGACATCGACAACAAAACATCGATGTTTCGAAACATCGATATTCAAAATTAAACCATCGATGCTAATAAAACATCGCCCCAATAGCCCAGTCAAAATAGGTTTTATGGCTAAAAAAATATGAAAGTTTTGAAAATTGGTGGAGATGTTTGTTTAGGCATGCTAATGAACATACTAAAAGTCCCCACCGATCAGACTTGAGCTTTCGCCGCCATCTTGGAAAATGTGTACACTTTTTTGGTTTTTTGGAAATAATTTTAAAAATATTGATTTATAAAAAATAATTAAATACAAAAATTGAAGAGCATTAAATTATGAACAAAAATCATTCATAACATTTTTTTATATGTCTAACAGGAACAAAGATAATTGACTTTGAAAAGAACGCACTATCACACCTGGGACGCGGAAGCGCGGTTCGCCATCTCGGTGGGGGGGAAAAACCCGCACATGTGCATACCATAATTAGCCAAATTAGTTTTACGCTAAATGGGAAGGTTTTTTGTATTTTTTCAAATAACTAGGGAAATATTAACTTTACGTAACAAAAGTTTATTTCAAAAATTAAAAAACATTAAATTATGTACAAAAACGATTTTATACATTTTTGTCGTAAACCTAACAGGAACGAAGATATTGACTATAAAATGCGCGTTGATAATGGAGGTAGCTTTAAAGTCTCGTTGCAGGCGCTCTTCTTTGAATATCTAACCTTTTCCACATTTCGGCATTCTTTAAACACAAGAAAATAGACTTTAATGTTTTTGGCTATGTAGATAATTAATCATTATTAATTTTATACATGAATGTAGAAAACTTGGGGGTATTCACTATCAGATTTCCATTGCGAATAATTTTTCAAGCTTACCTACTTCAGGATTTACGTGCTTTTTTCGGTATGGGATTCTCCCCTTCGTCAGGCATGTATAGATCGTCTATGGATCCGCTAGCATCGGCCCATTCATCAACTTCTTTCATTCGATCGTCATCATCAACAGGGCTGATGCCATTCTGACATACCCCATTGCAATTATTGCAGGTCGTTGTGCAGTTGATGCCTGCTTTCTGACATCCGCATCTTACTCCATTGTCAGTCTTACAGTTGCAAAACACCATGTTTAAAACTGAATCGGGAGCTACTGTATCCATAGTTGTGATGGGCACAAGAATTTTCTCTTGACGCTTCCAGCCCCACAGGCAGTTGGGCCTTTCTTTTTCAGGTGCTCCAAAGTCTTCCTCATTTTAATTTCGATGGCTCGTATTTGAGTGTGTGCGTTTAAGGTATCTTGCGATGGTGGTTCAGTAGCAAAATCTCGAAACATCTCACGGAGATTTTTACATTCCAAATCCGATATGTCCATGCCGTCAAAAATTATTTTTGCTAAAGCTGTTTGGGTCAATAAATGAGCTCGGACTGCCCTAGCGTATGCATGGCCAGGCAACATTTTTTCTACTGACGTAGGTGCATAAATCAAAGTTAGTATTTCTTTCAACCCACTTCCAGCCATTATGTACCCAATGCAGCCTAAGAATGACATTAAAAGATGGAATCCACCAAGCCTCACAATACAACTTGATAATAATGGATTGGATGTTGCTGCGACTATCTCTCGAGCTTTAATATATAGTGGTTGGTCAAACGTGAGTATGCAAGACTTTTGGTGCATTTTAACACACTGCTGGGCAGCATATTTCAGCACAGTGAAAATGGTGTCATACTTGCTTGGAGGTAAATTAACAAAAGGAAGGGGTATTGCTTTGGTCTTTTCACAAGGCTGGTTTCTGGTTATACAATGGAAAAATCCTTTCCATTCAGGTATCTGTGGAAGACCTAACCACTTAGCACACATCCAGGAGATATCAGATAGTTTAGGCAGTGGTAAATCTTCCGCTAAAGGATTTAAGACATTCAAATCTTCGATAGTAATTGTTTGTAACCCAGGCCCTCGAAAATTTTCAAACGTTTCTAGAGGTATGATTCCCATTTTGCCTACGGTCGATGCGGATGTAAGTTCGGTTAATTTTTTTATCTTCGTCCCGGGTTCCACTGCTGACGCTGGAGCAATGCCCCCCATGCTATGAAACATATTCAGGCCATCGATTGTCGACACATTGAAATCTGCATTGTCAAATACGAATTGGCAGAATGATCCCTCGCGCATTTGGGGTTGCGGATGATTTATGGCTGACATCTCAAGTGTTTGGGCTTCATAGTAAGAACAAAATCCGAAATTCGAGAGCATTGTTATTAAATTCTTGGAACAGAACTTTTTGTCCAAAAATAAATCAAGACCATTGAGCAGAGGAGACATAAATGATCGTGGCCTTAGCGCTGATATAATGACGTGAGCTATTGAAGTGACTTTTTTTCCGCCTTAGCAGTCTTTTTTTTAATAATCAAGTGCTCCAAAAAAGATTTTAGGCTTTCTGGAATTCCCTTGTTCACATCTCTGAAAAAATTATCACTTGGAGGGTAGCAATGAGTGTCATAAACTGGTGTCTGGATATCTTCTTTTATTATGGCTGCAGCAGTTTGTACTATTCGTAGACACTCCTCACGATCATTTCGTATCCTTTTGTCGTACCAAGAGTCTGATAAGAGTTTCATTCCAGTATTACGTAAACATATGACAGTAACTTTTTTGGAGTTTGAAGCATCCCCGTATTTTTGTTTCAACTTATTTCTCAAAGTGATGTCGTCTGGAACTAGCCCTGTAATTTGAGATTTGAGTTAGGTAGTGAGAATTGACAGTCGTCATTATTATCAAGGAAGAAGGATATTTCGTCTACAGCTGCTGAGGCGTAATCCGACTCAGGCCGCCCTCTCTTTATGATTGGTGCAGTGTGTAGAAAAAAAGTCATGAAATAATCTTGGTGATAAATCGCATCAGCTGCAACTAAATCAGCAACGTTTATTATACGACACTGAACTTCCTCTCCCCACTGGTCATGTCTATTCTCTGCAGCTTCAAGAACTTTGTGTTTCATTTCGAGACTCCTAACTTCGTATATAGTTCTTCGTCTGTCAGTTGGTTTTTTCTTTTGTCTTGCTTTAAATTCTTCGTCTATCACTGCCGTACAAAAGAAACATTTTGTTCGAAAATCGAACTGAAGTAAAAAATATCGTAAACTTACCGCGCGCTCTTCACTTTGGGATGTTGACGCGATTTCTGCATTTCTTTTTAAATCAACTTTTATATTTCCTGGTGTGGGGTAATTTCTCCGACACAACGAATGAACCGAAACAGATTTTAAATGTTCCAACTCTTCATGCTTATTGTCTTTTCTTTGGACACTAGCTCTCTTTAAACTACATTCTCTTTTCTCCTACATTCACGAAATCATCATTTGACATTAATTTTTTACTTATAAAACATAGTTCCGTATCATCCATTGTTCACAGACGCACACGGAACGGTGACTAACTATTAACTGGCTAGGAAAATATTAGGGTAAGACCGATTTGGCGCCTTACGGTATGCACATGCACGTGTCTTCCAGCCATCGCGATGGGCACCCACGCATGCGCGTCCCTGGTGTAATAGTGCGCTCTTTCCAAAGTCAATTATCTTTGTTCGTGTTAGACTTAAAAAAATATAATATATGTTTTTTGTAGAAGCTACCTCCATTATCAACGCGCATTTTATAGTCAATATCTTCGTTCCTGTTAGGTTTACGACAAAAATGTATAAAATCGTTTTTGTACATAATTTAATGTTTTTTAATTTTTGAAATAAACTTTTTTTACGTAAAGTTAATATTTCCCTAGTTATTTGAAAAAATACAAAAAACCTTCCCATTTAGTGTAAAACTAATTTGGCTAATTATGGTATGCACATGCGCGGGTATCTCCCCCCCACCGCGATGGGGAACCGCGCTTGCGCGTCTCAGGTGTGATAGTGCGTTCTTTTCAAAGTCAATTATCTTTGTTCCTGTTAGACAAATAAAAAAATGTTATGGATGATTTTTGTTCATAATTTAATGCTCTTTAATTTTTGTATTTAATTATTTTTTATAAAATCAATATTTTTAAAGATATTTCCAAAAAACCAAAAAAGTGTACACATTTTCCAAGATGGCGGCGAAAGCTCAAGTCTGATCGGTGGGGACTTTTAGTATGTTCATTAGCATGCCTAAACAAACATCGCCACCAAATTTCAAAACTTTCATATTTTTTTTAGCCATTCGTCAAAATCGGGCCTATTTTGACTGGGGTACAAAACCATCGACGTTTTTAAACATCGATGTTTATGAACTTTCATTTTTTTAAACTGGTTTAGTAACCTCTAAGATTAATGTTACTTCAGTTAGTCATGGAGGGGGGGGGGAAGGGGGAGTAATTTTACTCTCAGGTAGGGCTGACAAAAACTTGGTTGCTAGAGTCAGCGCATATCGCAGAATTTCCATTAGACATTTTATTACTTTTACCAGAAAATTGAGGAAGAAATTATTGCAATTTATTAACAAATCTTTTGTTTTTTCAAAACATCGATGTTTTGAAAACATCGACATCGATGTCTCATCCCTAATCCATTGAACTTCATTTTGGTCTGAAACGAAAGATTCCTATCTATAGACGCGTCAAATTTGGTTTTAGTAACTGCGATTTACATTAACTAGGGATAATTTACAATCCAAAATTTGCTTTCTACGCATGTTCAGTGACATGTTTCAATCTGGTTTTACATACTCTCTAAGCACGAGGCCTCATAAACACGTTCATTTGTTTATTTCGAGGAATCTCTCTGGCTATCTCTCTCTGATTTTTTTTTAATTATGTTTGTGAGATATAGAGTTTAAACCTGGCGGAAATGGTTTAATTCGTGCTCACTTATTATGATTTCCGATATAAAATGTAAGCGTCCGTAATGAATTGCGGGGAATGGCAACGGGGTGGTCGAGAAAATGACTTTTGCCAAGTGGAGCGATATTCAAAGCTGAGCAAAAATCAGCGACTGGAAATGATGTATGGTTTCTCCAGACCAACCAATCTCAAATTCTCACCGTCATTGTTGAAATTAATGCTCCCTCCGGCCACATGCGATTTTTTTCCCTCTTCATTTTATCCTCGACGTAACTTCTCCTTCCCTTCGCTGACCGAGGGCTATTTTCGATAAGAAACTGACCGTAATCGAAAATGGGTAGGGGAAATGCGGTTGCCTGGGCAAACGAAAATGATTTTTAATAGCAGATTTCTATACAATAGAAATGTTACACTTCTGCTCTCACGTAAAACCCTTTTCGTTCCCCTCGAATTTCATAAAAATGCAATTTTTTTTTCCAAATTTCATGTGACTAAAACTTCCCGTTCAAATATTAATGCGCATTTGTATTTCATTTAGGTAAAAAAATATCGAAAATTAAAGCTAAAAAGGAGCAGGATTTCAAAATGATACGCTTCCTATTAAAACTCACTTACTTATGTGCTGCCATAGCGCAGTGCTATCGCGCTGGACTGGTAAACCCTACGATGTGGGTTCGGTCCTGGGTGGTGTCGCTTCTTCAAAATTTCCATATCTTGATATTTTTACTTTTCTCCGGCGGAAATCTGCAATCATCTCGTTACGAATTGCATGACCCTGAACAGGGCGCTTTTTTTTTTCTTTTTTCGCAAACTTATCATCTTGTTTGCTGAGGACCACCTTTTCATTAACTTGTTAATTTTTTTACAAATTATTATCTTCTACTTAATTAATTTTTACTCGTTAAACTAAATTTACTCAATCGTAATATATTTTAACTAGCCGCTGCGCGACCAGCATGGTCGCTTTTAGTTTTATATTTTCTTTTGCAAAACAACTCAACTGAAAAATCGTATGTAAGGAATGTTACTATTACCTGTCATCATAAATATACGTTGTTAACTGGTAGTGCGATCTCAGCCAAAAAAATTTATAGTCATTGCAAAATTCTCTATAAGGCTTATTCTAAAACATCGTGATTAAAAAAATATGAATTTCCATTTCTTCAGAACAGAGTTAAAGATAAGACTGAGAAACCCAACAACATGGGTGATTTTAAGATTTTTAAAATTATATTCCTCTCTGTATGTATTTTTTTTCAAAGTAAGATAGCTACACTTTATCATTACATCAAATAAGAAATTGTTGGAGACAAATTTTTTCACTAAAAAAGGAGTAAAAATTCAGCAAGTACTAAAATATAGTGTGGATTACATCACTCTCTATATGCACTATTGTTCACAATTCAGGTATCTACACTTAATCATACCAAATAAAAAATTGTTGGGAAAATTTCTTCACTTATAAAATGGAGTAAAAATTCAGCAAGTACTACTAAAAAAGTGTAGACAATTAACTCTTACTTACTATTAAGATATTAAAATGCAATTATTAATATTTTACTATGATATTCCTCAAACTTCTTGACATACACAGTTGAATATTTCAGAAATAGGAGATACTACAGTGACAGAATCAAAAGAACGGACTCTAGATAAACCTACATACAACCATGATTAAACACTGGATTTGATAGGTCTAAATATTTTTTTAAAAGTTTGTCCTCTTACATACATTTAGAAAAACCTATGGAACAAAAGAATAAAATATCTCGTGAATAAATTAAAATTATTCACGTGTAAAATACAGCAATTAAATTGTACCAAATTACGTGCTATCGTCGAACCACTACACACACGCGGTTGGCCGCTAATGTTTACATCTGGTAGTTGAAGCCGTTGCCATTCGGAGTGTAGAAATATCGCCGATTTTTGTGCCGCATACCTACGCGTTATATATATATATAGATTTTTAATTATTTTTTACCCTTCAATCTCTTGAAGGTTCTAAACTAATTTTTTTTATTCTTTGAAGTAACTTGTAACTTTAAAATTTAACTATCTTAATTATTTTAACTACTGAGTACATTTGCATTGATTGCAAATAATCTTGCGACAGGAGATAAAAACCATCTGGTCAAGGAACTCCAATCATAAAACTCAATTCTGCCTCGCGGTTGCAAAAGTTGGAATCGCATCTCTCAGTTCTCTCAAAGACTATCTGTCGGTTTCGATCTCTGTCTGGCGTCATAGGCCCTAAAACTTATTGAAACGTAACAAAAATAGAAGTTTAACCAAAACCATCAAAGCCGGTGTAAAACTATACAAAGCGAAATTAACCTTTAAAAAAAAATTCACTGTAAAGTGAAATGTAATACGTTCTTTTTGAACGGGGGATACGTTCCAGAGACTACCGTGAAAAAAAAAGATACAGTAAACAATTTGAGATAGGATCCATCCAAATAGACTTAATGAAAAAAAATGTTAGTTACCATGTTTTTATAAACTTGCTTTCTTGTTTGTGTGTGTGTTTGTCCCTTACAAATATTGCAATAGATTTTTAACTAATTTCCCGACTAGCTAGACATTTGAAACTTTTAGAATAGCTCGGAACACGATGACAATGCATTTTTTAAATAATTTTAGCCATCTTTAAGCAGCATTGAATTAATTTTCAGTATTTTCAGTTAATTTTGTTTTGTAGACTGGTGCAGCCCTCTATCGGCCGCAACAGGAACGAAAAGTCAAATGCAAGTTAACTTCCAATTAACTTCATTTTCATTCAAGTGGATGGGATAATTGCTCAAAAAAATTTTAAAAAAGTATTTATTAATACATAGAATTGTCAAGTTTATATGATTCAACAGAAAATTTAAAAACATGGTATATAAAAAGTTCTTTTTATCTTGTAATTATTTTCACATGAACTTTGGATTCGTTGAATCAATATGTAAGAGCTAATCCACACATCTTATTTTAATTATGTTTATGCTGGTTGTTTTTTAAATTGAAAAATTGCGGCAATCGGAAGGGTTTACAAATGAATTGAATTAATTTTTTTATCTATACATACATACATATAAAAAACAGTCACTCGATGTCATTACTGGACGATAAACGTACCCGATGACTGTTGTTGGCGAAAAATCCCTCTCATCACTGGAAATATTTATTGGCGACATACCTACAAGTGTATCTTGAATAAAATGAACATCTTGTGTTTGTTTTATTACAGCAGTTTTGAATACAAATTCGATTATCAGACGCCGTCATTTTGTTTTTGCTAGTCATTTATAGCATAGATTCATAAACTGTGGTCCGCTGACTACGCGGTCTGTGACTACGCGGACCCCTGAGGGTCCGCGTAGCCATTACCGGGGGTCCGCGAAACAATTTTGACATTAACAATCTATACTTGAACAAGACATTCTCGTGGCATTGTCATGCGATACGTCTTTGAAACTACAATTCAACAAAAATAAAGTCACAAACTTTTGGTTATTTTTCAGATCTGATGACCCTGCACTTGCAAATGAAGCCCTCCAACATTTGATTCCGTTCTGCGCAACATATTTATGTATACGGGCTTTTTCGGTACTGTTATATATATGAAATCAAAGTATAGAAAAAAACTCAATGTAGAAGCGGACCTCGGAGTAAAACTTTCCAACATAGAGTCTGACATTGCGGTTCCGGTTTCGAGAGAACCACTGCACCCATCTCATTAAGTAAAAATCATGTACAGAAAACGTATTATTATAAGATAGATCTATTTTGACCAATATTTGACCAAGAAATGTTTGTACGAGTTTAATGCATTATGATTTGTAACTTTTAAAATTCTTTTTACTACTGTTTTTATTCATTTTATGTTTTTATTCTATGTCCTAATAAAAATGTTCGTCTGTATATAAATGCGCAAGTCCATTTATTAAAATAAACAGCGATACATTTTTACCAATATTTATTATAACGTAGTGCCTATGAGATTACTGAGTCAGAAATTAAGTCTCGAAAACGACTTAAAATGCCTAGAGTCGGGATGGCGTCCGCAAAAAGAAATGTTGTTCGAGAGGGGGTCCTCGGACTACATAAGTTTAAGAACCCCTGATTTATAGGATTCTCCATAACGTGACATAATCACTTTTAAATCCCGTTGCTCGTTCGACACTGCCATCATTTGTGAGAAAATGATTTCCACGGTTATTAGCTAGTTGGAGGCCTTTTCTAGAATTGTACTTGCAGGTAGTGGAACCAAACCTTCATCATCACTACCATAAACTAACGTGGAATCGTTTCCATTCTCCGAAATACTCTCTAATAACATTACACTCAATTTTTTTTATTCTCTTTAGATTTTTAAACCGTGTTAAAGTAAAAGAAAAACGGTGTAAAAAAAAACATCAGTTCTTTTTCTTGGACAGTGTTATTTACAAACCGTGCAAAAAGAGAATCGGGTGTGTTTGATTTGAATTTCAGTATTTTAAAAACAATCCCCAGATAAACATCGTGTGACAATCAGTCTTTTGATTAGAGACTTTTAATTAGAGACTGTTTAATTTGAATTTCAATATTTTAAAAACGATCCCAAATAAATATCGTGTGACAATCAGTCTTTTGATTAGAGACTTTTAATTAGAGACTGTTTAATTTGAATTTCAATATTTTAAAAACAATCCCAAATAAACATCGTGCGACAATCAGTCTTTTGATTAGAAACTTTATTTTTTCGATTAAAAACACTGAAAATGATGATGCGAAAAAAAAGAAATTATCCGCCAGTAAAATATCGAAGATACATTCTAGCTTTTCATTAACTGCTTCGAAAGAATTTTCCCCTCTGTCAAACTACGGTATCGATCGGCAAAAATGACTGCCTTTTATTGGTCGATTCCCTTTTTTTTATGTACATAAAAAAAAAACAGACGGGTCGCTGCGCCACCACGTGATCTCCCCTCTCTAAAGTGAAAATAATTCAATTTTTCATTACTCACTTTTCAATAGCATGTCCAGGAATGTCTACTTTTTTTGGAGCATAAAAATCGTGCACTCGATCATCTGTTTCGTAGATTTCGGGAAGTTTTCAAAACAGTGGCGCCCTATTTCAGAATTTCGAACGGGAGTTAAAAAAAAAAAATGAACAAACTGAAAATATTTTAAGAGAGAAAAATCGATACTTAAGGCACAGTCAGCTATTGGATAATGGCTAAATTTATGAACGCCCTCGTTTTGGAGGAGCTCTTGAAATGTCAATTTCACTGTAACGTCGGCGATCGTAAAGGATTTTAGGCATATATCTCTCTATATAAAACAGTTCCGTAACTGACTGACTGACATACAACGCACAGACCAAATAACTGGACCTAAAGGGCTGACATTTTGCATGGCGATTCTTCTTATAGTGTAGGGGTGCACTAAGAGAGATTTTTGAAAAATTCTTCTTAGATTTTTTAAAATTAAATTTTTAAGCTGTTTTAGTAACTTTTTGCATTTTAGTAAGTTTGCTGTTTTAGTAAGTTTGCATTTAAAATAATTATTTGAGCGTTATAAAATTTATATCACGAGAAAGATCCGAAAAATTCCTTTAAAATGAAATCTTTTTCGAATCTTTACCTCCATTTTCTGATGTTTGGTGAATTTTTAAACATTCCTTTTTAGAATTTAATGTATTAAATGCCGATCACGTGATTTCTTTTTCTGGTACTTTAAATAAATTTATTGTCCCGTGCATAACAACGAAATAGACAAAAAAAATATTTTTTTTCTTGCTAATGCGGCAGACGTTTGGACATTATCCAAAAAAAAATATTAAAATACAGTAAAAGATATGATCCTCAAACTGTACTATATTAACTGAACTATATTATTTAGTATGTCCTATTAGATTTAATTTGAATATTTTCTTCTACATTATTTTGTCTATAAAAATATACCTTACGATTTTTATTAAAATATATATATATATATATATATATATATATATATATATATTTTGCATCAATTGTATACATTGATCATTGTATTTATTATAAATATATATTTATATTTTTTTATTTATTTATTTTGGCATTAATTGTATACATTTATCGTTGTATTTAATTTGAATGTACTCCGTAGCGAAGTGCTGGTTTTCAGCTAGTATTTTATAATTTTACATGGAGTAAAATTTTTTATTGCTCTCAATCAGAGGTCAGTGTTTCAGGATATTTAAACTACTTTACTTTGAATTGACGGTCAATTTAATAAACCAAAAGCTCTAATGAAATTTTACGATAGTGTTTTGCATATTCCTCACTATGTTTCGATATAAAAGCTAAGCTGCATGTGTTCCCTGAATCCTTATACGGGTACCTGCATAATTTAAAAAAATCAGTGTTGTTTCCCTTTTTTGGGGGATTTTTCGAAATATTGTAAATCTTTTTCCCCCGAACACATCTATTGTAATACAGTCGGACCTCTATTTAACGAACTCGATAAATCCCGAAAAAAAGTTCGTTATATGGAAAATTCGTTAAATAGAGATTCACCTTTTAAAATACTTTAAGCTAACAAAACAGATTTTAAATTCATAAATACTAAATATTATTAATAAAAGTAATTGATCACACCTTTATTTTGTAAATAAATGTCTATTTGTTTTATATATCTTACCCATCAAACAGAAATCTGCAAGGAAAACAAGAATAAAACAAAACATTTTCCGGGAATACACTGTATTTTCGATTAAAATAATTATATTAAAATGAATGAATTTTAATGACATCATCGCATTTATTATAATGAGTAATTTTAAGCATACATTACCACATGCGTCCTTCATTTAAATGTTTACTTTTTATGATTTATAGCTCTATTTTTTGTCTTTTTTAGAAAATAGTTTTGAAGACATTAAGGAACATTTAGGAATATTTTTATACACACAGTGGAAATAGAACCTTTTTGTCGGTAAAAATTTTGATAATCAGAGCTTGCAACCAACATTATTCCCCAAATAATGAACCAAAATAAAAAAAATTTGGTATATAAATACACTTTAAAAATATGTTATCAACCCCTAGCTAAATTAGTATGTTGTAAAGCTTCTTTATATTTTTAATATGTAGCTGTATTTAACTATCCCAAAATTATTGCAAAAATTATATAATTCATGTTCTAATAAAAAGAATATATTGTATGAAATGATGAAAATTTAGATAAAGGTTGTAGATATTATACGTGATATAAATCTCCCAAAAATTTCATGAAAAAATATTGAATAGTTCAGAAGCTATCTTTTGCGCCAAGCTAAAAAATCACATTTTGAGAAAAACGACTTTATTTCATATAAACATGTTTACAAGTTAGTCCAAACACATTTTTGGCCTAATTCCAGACGTTATTGGTATTTTTGCTCGCGGTTTGATTTAAAATGTTAAGAATATCCTCTAGTTCAACCTATTATTTTTTTCTTCAGAAAATTGATTATAATAAGTTTTAAGAGTTCTTAGGGCTGTTATGTACTAAACCCATTGGATACGCTCATCTCAGTGTTAACCTATGGAGAAAATGTGTCCACGGATTGCCGACTTGGATTCAAAGATTTTTTTTTTTTTTTTAATGTACTCAGTCATAGAGAAAGAAATTTTACATTTGTATACATTTTTAGTTTTTTTTAAAAACATGCAGTTAATATTTTAAAATTTAAATTATTCGGGGAAAGATCTGGTATACTGTGTTTTAAACGCCCATAAATTCCTTCGGTGGACGAAATTTATAAAATAAATCCCGTAGCGCTTTGCAGAAAAGTTCGGGCTATCTGACACTACCAATTTTATTGGATTATCAGAATTTATGTACCTGTAAATAGTTGGCAGAAATGTATTTTAAATAAAAAATTTGGGGGCAGCGCCTAACCCCCCTATAGAGAGAGAGCCATAACAGTCCCTCAAAATGTCAATCCTAAGGGGGTTGGAATTCTCGAACTGTCAACTGGACTCCTCCCACCACAAGAGTCTGCAAGAAGAGGAAAAGGGAAATACGATTTTTTTTTTCTTAGTACATAACAGCCTTAATGTTGAGAGATACCATTAATCTAACTACAAATGTATTTTTAATTATTGATGATTGTGGCAGGGTTCCTCTTTAATTCCTTCCACTGATGTGTATGCTCTGTCTCTCTCTATGGAAACACTGACTGAGTGGTCGAATTATTATGACCACCGACTCAGTACATTTTTGGCCCCCGTTTTGATCTCAGTACTGCTTCGGCATGAACTCAGCGAGATGGAAGGTACTTTTGAGGAGCACTCTGACAGTCCATGGAGTTATTCTAGACATTTTCAAGGCGAGGCTCTATTTAAAGATAGATAGGCTTCATACGAGTTGCATCCAAATCAAGCTTTCATCAGAAATATTCTCGAATCTCACCTCTTTTAGCTGACTGACACCCACACACACCCACACATTATATATATATATATATATATATATATATATATATATATATATATATATATATATATATATATATATATATATATTTATATATATATATATATTTATATATATATATATATATATATATATATATATTATATATATATATATATATATTTATATATATATATATATATATATATATATATATATATATATATATATATATATTTATATATATATATATATATATATATATATATATATATATATATATATTTATATATATATATATATATATATATATATATATATATATATATATATATATATTTATATATATATATATTTATATATATATATATATATATATATATATATATATATATATATTATATATATATATATATTATATATATATATATATATATATATATATATATATATATATATATATATATATATATATAATATATATATATATATATATATATATATATATATATATAAATATATATATATATATATATATATATATATATATATATATATATATTTATATATATATATATATATATATATATATATATATATATATATATATATATATATATATATATATATACTAGTTGTTTGCCCGGCGTTTCCCATGTATCTGGGTTATCTCGGTTAATCTCGGTCATCTATGACATTTTATTTTTCATCCCTTCTCACCTCCCCCCCCCCCATGCCGATGGGAGTGAAATTAGTCAAACGGCATCGGGAGAGTCACTATTCATGTCTACGACCCCGAAAACTATGGATTTGACACTAATATCAGTCGTTTTAGATTATTTTCACTTCTCACCCCTTCCCACCCCACCCTTTTGTTGCTAGGGATGTCTTACCCACACGGTATTTTTTTTCCAGATTGTAAGTCATATGTGTACGAAGTTTGGTTGAAATTGTTCCAGGTGCTCCAGAGTTATGCTGGAACCCAACCAGCCATACAACCACACACATACATACACACATATAATATATATATATATATATATACCAGCTGAAAACACGCACTTCCCTACGGAATACATTTAAATTAAATACAACGGTCAATGTATGCAATTAATGCCAAAAAAAATATATTTATAATAAATACAACGATCAATGTATACAATTGATGTAAATAAACAAAAAATATATTTATAACACCACCGCATACAGTTTGAGGAACATAATATCTTTTATTGTATTTTAATATATTTTTTGGATAATGTCCAATCGTCTGCCGCATTAGCAAGAAAAAAATATATTCTTTTTGTCTATTTAGTTGTTACGCACGTGACGATAAATTTATTTAAAGTACCTGAAAAAGAAATCACGTGATCGGCTTTAAATTAATTAAATTCTAAAAATTCTTTAAAAATTCACCAAAAATCAGAAAATGAAGGTAAAGATTCGGAAAAGATTTCACTTTAAAGGAATTTTTAGGATCTTTCTCGTGATATAAATTTTATAACCCTCGGATTATTATTTTAAATTCAAACTTAAAAAAAGTTAGTAAAACAGCTTAAAAATTTAATTTAATAAAATCTAAGAAGAGTTTTTCAAAAATCTTTCTGAGTGCACCCCTACACTATAAGAAGAATCGCCATGCAAAATTTCAGCCCTTTAGGTCCAGCGATTTGGTCTGTGCGTTGTATGTCAGTCAGTTACGGAACTGTTTTATATATATAGATAAATAAATAAATAAATCAGTAAATTGTCTGTATATATATATATATATATATATATATATATATATATATATATATATATATATACACAAAGAAAAATATGGCTGGTAACTACTTCACGTAGTTCTTGCTCAAGCCATGATTGACTCTGTTGGTAATTACAAAATGCAAGGATAATGAAGCTCTTGGATAGAGTAAAAATGAGAGAAATGTCCAGCAGAACGTTACGCTTTCATGCTTTGTCAGGAAATTTCTCTCGCAACACGTATTTACAGAGACATTTGTTCAATGTCCATCACACGTTTAAATTCATCTATTAATGAGTTTCAAACTACTAGTCATCGCTTTTATTTTTTAATGGAGACGCCGATTCCAAGTAACTGTCATTTGACAGTTTTGTCGACTTGTTGTCCAACTCAAGTGGACTGTCAAAGCTGCGTCCTAACCCTATTGGATTCGCCCACCTCGATGTTAACCTATGGAGAAAAATTGGCCCAAAATGGAAAGATTTACTTTGCAAAAATTGTACTCCGTCATAGAGAGAGAAATTACGCACCTTGGGGCGTTTTACGTACTACAGTCGGATCTCTATTTAACGAACCTCTATTTTGCGAACTTTTCATTGGAACCGAGAGCATTTTGCGAATTTCTTCGTAAAATAACCTCCAAATAGCGAAGTTCATTCTCTATTTAACGAACTTTTTCTTGAGATCCAATATTTTTTTCCTCCATATTTCTCAAAATATTTCTGAGCATTTCAAACTTATTCTTTCTTTTAACGCATTTAACACATTAACTCTCTTTTATAACACATTCCGACGCGAATTACAGTTTGAAGAAAATACGCCTGAAGGGCTTTTTAGTACATTGTAAAGATGCGAGACGTATTATGAGAGAAAACATTTTTCCAAACAAAAACCTTAGACAAAATTAAGAGACTTTATCAGTAATTAAATTTAAGGACACATGAGGCAATTAAAAAAATTACTCGTTTAAAATTACTCGTTATTAAAATTACTCGTTATAATAAATGCGATAATGTTATTAAAATTCATTGAAGTTAATATAATTTTTTTTTATCGAAAATACAGTGTATTCCCGGACAATGTTATGTTTTATTCTTGTTTTCCTTGCAGATTTCCTTTTGATGGGTAAGATATATAAAACAAATAGGTATTAATTTACAAAAAAGGTGTGATTAATTACTTTTATTAATAATATTTAGTGTTTATTAATTTAAAATCTGTTTTGTGTAGTTTAAAGTATTTTAAAAGGTGAATCTCTATTTAACAAATTTTCCTTATAACGAATTTTTTTTCGGGATTTAGTGACTTCGTTTAATAGAGGTCCGACTGTATTTTAAAATTTAAATAATTCGGCGGAAAAATGTGGTAGAGTGTGTTTGAAAAGCTCCTTTGGTGGACGATACGTATAAAATGAATCCTGTTGCAAGGTGCATAAAAGTCCGGGCTGTCTGAAAATACCCATTTTTGTGGGATTATCAGCATTGATGTAGCCATCAATGGAAGACACATAGGTTAACATGGAGGTGAGCGAATCCAATAGGGTTAGTGTACAGCATCCTTAATTCACAAAATTTTCAGTCCAAGAGTAAAACATTATTTTACTTATTTTTAAAATAATGCACCACACGGTGCATTGCCCGTTAGCCAGTATCCAATAAGCCAGAACCTTACCTTTCCAAAATTTGTAATTTTATCGGCAAGGTAATTGTTATATCAGTCTTTCTTCGACCACTCTCTTTCAATAAAGTCACTCGACCCCATCTTTTGATCTCAGCAAATTTTTTTTTAAATTAGAAAAATTTTCACTAGAAAAAAATATAAGCACATTTTGACAAATTATTTTTAAAATCAATGAACTGTAGTATATAGCTGCATATTAAACTTGCATAATAACAATAAAAAAATGCCGTTTTTTGCCAAATTTCGTGAGACCAAAACTTCCTGTTGAAACATTAATAGGCTTTTGTATTTCATTTAGGTAAAAATGAACATCAATTGAAATTTAGAAAGAGAGCCTGCTTTCAAAATGATAACTACCTATTAAAACATCGAAAATTATAGATTTCATTTACCTACATGAAACTAAAATGGCAAAAAATGAATAACAAAAGTGAGCCTCGAAAAATATTTGTTTGCCGAAATAATTGCTACTCTAGTTTCCTATTCCATGTTATGTCTTAATGTTCTATGGTTTTTATAACGACTTTGGTCAATGGATATGATTAATTCTTTTCATGGTTTTATAACGACTCATTTTGGTCTTGCAAGGCTCTTGCTTTAGTCTTGCAAGGCACTCTCGCGATACCTTGCAAGACTGTTTGACACCCTCTATAACAGGGGTTTCCAACTGGCGGCCCGCGGTGCCTTTTTTGCGGCCCGCGAAGACTTCTACGAAAAAAATTTGCAGCATCAATTTAGATATTCTTATTTAACGAAAAATGTTTTTGTAAAAATCTATATTGTTTTCAAATGCTGTACATTTACAAAACAGATTGAGTTTCCTCAAATTCCATGAAAAGTAGGGCGTCTACTCATGTTCTATTTCATACCCCCCACTTCTTATTTGAATTTTTTTGTGTGTGTGTCTGTGTAATTTAACGAAAGTTGGCCAGTTATAATCCAGGTCGTTGTTAGAGGTTCATCCTCGAATTTTTAAAAATTTCATAGTATATACTATACACAAATCCTCCAAATCCCCCTCCCTCAAGAAAAAAAGTCCTGGGTATGGTCCTGATTAAATTGCGGCCCGCCACTAGGCAGGTGTTTTTGATTGCGGTCCTTGGACACTTGTAAGTTGGAAACTCCTGCTCTATAACAATGGTTATAATATAATTTTTAACATATAAAACAACTTAAGGACGCACAGGATCTTGAAGCTCGACGAAATTACGATAACTATGATCTAATTCTAACCACAAAATCTCAAATAATATTAGAAAAAGAAATTTTCTTTCTTTATACATATAAAGTACATACCTTTAAATATGTCATATATAGAAATGGAAATTATAAATCTATAAATAATTTTCAAATTAGCAGTTTAGTATTTTATGTAATTAACTGATGATTAAAAAATTATTAAAGTGCTGTGCGCATCATAAAATTCAGATATATGCTTACAGAAACTAATGAATGGTCAGAATACACTTGTAATATATTTACCTGTAATTTGAAACCAAATAAATTGTAACAAATATTATTTAAATTAAAAATTGAGCATAAAATTGGAAGATTTAAAAAAATTATCACAATTATTTGCATAATTTTCCCCCATAAAAAAAGTATTCCAGTATTACACATTTTTCTGGTTTTAAAATGTAGAGTACCATGAAATATATATATGAGTGTAATTTTATCAGTTTCCCCATTGATAGTGTAAAAGTAATGCTGTACAGAAACTCAAAATTAGCAGTTAATCATATAAAATTCTAAACTTCAAATTTAAAAATTATTTATAGATTTATAATTTTCATTTTTATATATGACATATTTGAAGATATGTACTTCATATGTATAAAGAAAGAAAATTTCTTTTTCTAGTATTATAGGAGTGTTTGTGGTTAGAATTAGACCATATTTATAGTCATTTCGTCGAGCCTCAAGGTCCTGTGCCCCCTTAAATAAAAATATTAAAAATACGTCATTATAGAAAATTTAAAGCATATTTTTAATGAATTAATTCAATGATATAAATTTAATTCAAGCCATCCGCGACACCTGCGCTATATTACCTGTAAATGGAAAATCGTTTGCATTTCCAAAATAACATTCATCCCTAATACGACGTCGTACTTCAGCGTGTTGTGCAGATGTTTTGCGAGATAACGTACACGTTTAATAATATTTATTTTATAAAAAGAGGTATTGACCATTCTCAGAACAATGATTAACAGCCGCTTCCAGCTCGCAAGGGTACCGGCAGTTAATTGACGCATTTTTCTTCAACAAAACAATCAGAATTTCATAATCACCTTCCCACGATGGAAGTGGAAGTTTAAAATAAAAGTTGATAACTACTAGCAACGCTGAAGCCACTAGGGATGCGACATCGATGTCGATGTTTTCAAAACATCGATTTATTTAAGCCGATATTTTTTAACATCGATGTTTTACGTTGTCTCGATGTTTCTTTTTTTTTTATGAAAAAGTACCATAATAATAAAATTTACCACGTAGCATAATTTTCAAACTCAGTAAATATAAGTCTGAATTCTGTAAAGGACGAATACAAAAGGGGGGAACGATTCCTTAGCAAACAGACAAATGGCAATCAACGACCAATGAACCAATCAGAGCGCTTGGAATGTTCCCGACACTCCAGAACCTTCCATGGGGTTTTATTTTATAAATAGTATATACACGAGAGCAGCCATTTAAGTTTTTGTTTTGTTCCGATTTTATATAAGTTGACGTTAATATTATTACTAAGATGCCTCCTAAAAGTACCGTTTGGAAATATTTTTGCAAAACCTCTGACAAATTAGCGAAATGCAATATTTGCCTCAAGTCCCTCAAAACTTCTGGCAATACCACGAATTTATCCGGACATTTGAAGGCAAAACATGGCGATATTTACAACGAGAATTTTGAGTCATCAATGTAAGCCAAGGCAAAAGCGACCAAGTTTTTGTCATTTGTGTCAGCCCAATCAGAGAGTAAAATTAAATCCCCCCCCCCCCCCCCGACTAACCGAAGTAATATTAATGCTAGAGGTTACTAGACCAGTTTTAAAAAATGGATGTTCTAAAACATCGATGTTTTTGGGGCGATGTTTTATTAGCATCGATGTTTTAATATTGAATATCGATGTTTTGTTATCGACGTCGCATCCCTAGAAACCACATGCACACACTTGGGGCTGAGCTGTCCAAAGTCTCAATAGACCCAAAGCTGAGACTCGAAGTAATTCTTGCTAATATACATGATGTACTGGATGGGCTGGATTTTCAGACGTGCTTCTTCAGATGAGCTCTTCATTTCTAGTGTAAATTTTTTTCATTTTATTTCGGTATCACAAGTATTTACGGTCACATAAACACTATAATAAATACAGTCGAATCCCGTTATAACGAACTTCAAGGGACCAAAGGTTTTGTTCGCTATATCCGGTGGTTTGCTATATCCGAACAGTTAAGAAAAATGTTAGACTTCACAAAATATATCATTCATTAGTTGCTGTGTGTATTCAATAATGATGTATTTAAAAAATGATAAAATCTATTAAAAATAATCATTAATGAATTAAATTGACTCAAATCGATGACATTAAACCAACACAATACTCATTAAATTAACTAAAAATGAAGGCAAATGGAAATCAATTCATTTTACCTTTAATTGTTGCTCACTGCTTTGATACAAAAATAATCGGGCATCTTCTGCTGGCGTGATGCCGATTTTAAAAAACATTTTATCAATTTCTTTGTCCAATACGTCGAAGGACTCCAACACTCTTTCTTCCACTGTTTGTGTGGAAAAAAACTTATTAATTATATGCATCGCTGTTGTAGCATCCGAAATGGTGGGGATTTCGTCATTTGTGTGCTCCTCTTCATCGGCATCAGATGAAGAATCTTCGATTTCAGAACGATTCATTTTAATTCTTCCACAATATCTTCATCAGTCGGATTTTCACATGTAATGACTTCATCATCACATGTTTCGAACAATTGCACGTCACAATCTGAGAATGATGAAATTTTGTGCTTTTCGATCCACATCGCGATAGGTAAATCCTCTTATACTCTTCTTAAAAAGCTTAAAAATAAAACAAAAAATTCAGTTGTCGACTGAAAAAAAGGTTCGTTATAGCCGATTCTTAAGATTTCGGAGGTTCGCTATAAAAGGATAAATTGTCATTAAATGCAATAGGAAAACGGCGGGACCAAAATTTTCGTTCGTTATATACCGGGTTCGCTATAACGGGGTTCGACTGTAGTTACAAAGAGTAAATTATTTCCTATAGGTTAAAATGTGGATCTGAGTTACAAAATTAAATCTTGTTAATTTTTCTCCGTGAAAGACTTTATTTGTAATAATTCAGAAAGTTGTCTTCCATTTCAAATATCATTTTCATGTTTTATTCGTACACCTGAAGACAGACACTGCATTATAACACAACTAGCCTTAAAATAGGGAAGTTTCAAAGACTAAAAACTCAATTTGCGTTAAAAAAGACTAAAAAATTCAAACTAACTGCCCATGGCCCTGAAAGGCTTTAACAGAACTAACTGCATATGCGGAGCCAATGGAAATAATAACGAAACTTGGTGTTCCGTGAAATGGCTCGTAGATAAAAGGACATAACGAGTTATTTGCATTCCCTCGGACGATCTAAAGCATGCACATTCTCATGCGAATATGTAACTTTGCAGTGAAATGTGTTCAAAGGCAGCAGATAATCCATATCTGGAAAGGAAAGTTTAATATTCAAAGTGAAATACAGTCGGACCTGTATTTAACGAAGTCGCTAAATCCCGAAACAAAGTTCGTTATATGGAAAATTCGTTAAATAAAGATTCACCTTTTAAAATACTTTAAACTACACAAAACAGATTTTAAATTCATAAACACTAAATATTATTAATAAAAGTAATTAATCACTCCTTTTTTGTAAATTAATACCTATTTGTTTTATATATCTTAGCCATCAAAAGGAAATCTGCAAGGAAAACAAGAATAAAACAAAACATTGTCCGGGAATACACTGTATTTTCGATTAAAATATATATATAAAAATTAATGAAATTTAATTACATTATCGCATTTATTATAACAAGTAATTTTAAGCATACATTGCCTCATGTGTCCTTAAATTTAATTACTGATAAAGTCTCTTAATTTTGTCTAAGGTTTTTGTTTGAAAAAATGTTTTCTCTCATAATACGTCTCCCATCTTTGCAATGCACTAAAAAGCCCTCCAGGCGTATTTTCTTCAAACTGTAATTCAAGTCGGAATGTTATATAAAATGAATTAATGAGTTAAATGTGTCAAAAGAAAGAATAAGTTTGAAATGCTCAGAAATATTTTGAGAAATATGGAGGAAAAAAATATTGGATCACAAGAAAAAGTTCGTTAAATAGAGGATGCACTTCGCTATTTGTAGGTTATTTTACGAAGAAATTCGCAAAATGTTCTTGGTTCCAAGGAAAAGTTCGCAAAATAGATGTTCGTTAAATAGAGGTTCGACTGTAGTATTACTTTCGAGGTATACCCTTTAATATAAAGGTGTTAATAGATACTTATTGGGAATAGTTTTTTCCTGTGAGAGTACAGAACTATTTATGAAATCAACTTCTTGTTTTAAAAAATAAATTGAACGGGACAGTACACCTTGAAAATGGTCAAAAATCGATTTTTCTTGTTTTTTATATTAATTGAAATCCGGATGTATTCTGAACCATTTGGTACCTCCCTTTTTGCGACAGTGACATCATAAGATATGAAAATAATTGAAAACTTCCAAACAGTGATTTTTATATAGAATTTTAACTTTAAATGCACTTATCTCGAAATAAGATTTCCAGACTTTGAGTGCATGATATTTCATAAACCATTCGTGATAAAGGCTCGGAATTTTCTACACACGTTAATGTTAACCTTCTTCATAAAATGAGCTAAGAGCTTAGCGTTTTATATAAGGTACAAAAAATTATGGGAGAAAATTTCTGTGGAATTTTTTTTTTTTTTAAATTGACTTTTTTTTTTTTTCCAATGCGGAGGCACTTGTCGTGAGACATTCGCTTATACCACGACGCAATTTTACTGCCCATTTTATTGTGGGGGCATCATATAGGCGGACAGCATTACCCCCTATGCAGGGACTACACGAACGGAGGCATATTTCGTGGCGCGATGCCAGGATTCGATCTGAGCACCCTCAGCACCGAAAACCAGCGCGCTGTACCACTGGGCCGCAAAATTAAAGTGTGTTTCGAGTTAATAAATTAAAATTAACGTCAGTTATCATGCGTGCATCGACACATGGTCATTATGAAAATAGAAAAACAACGTGTTACTCCATTAAGATTTCCCAATTCATTTAAATAATTTACCTCCATATGATATTTTTGTTCATCCCCTTACATTATTAAATTCATGTAGTACAATTTTCAATTTATTTTATAGTGAGAAAGTCTAGCTGTTGTTAAGAACTGGGCCATTTTCATTCTTTTTCCTCTTTAATTTTCTTACGCAATTGTATGTGCATAACATTACAGATTTAGCTATTCAGCCCTTGATGTTATTTTTCCCTCGCTACCGCAAGTTCACAAAGAAACGTCCAACAATAAATCCCTTTGCGATTGGAATACTCTGTAAATCTATACGACTAAGCCTTGTGCTGCCATCTAGTGGCAGGGTTGAGACTTAGGCTCGTTGGAAGTGACCATTACAAAATAGGTAATATTTTAAGATACTTATCCGTACGGTTCAAATGTGTATTCTAGAAACATTAATATGGTAGCATCTCATAAGAGCTTGCATAAGGAATTCATAAGCGCCATTTAATAACCTACCGAGGTTCATTGCAGTCAATTGTTCTTGCTTAGATAATAAAATACATTTTTATACAGGCTGACTTTAATTTTAAACATTAAGATTCTTTTAGTACATTTTATACATTACCGCGTTTCTAACAGTTAAACATAGTTTGAAACTTATCTTCCATTCTTGTAAAGGAATCGTTTCAATTATTAAATCAATAAAATGAAAAGAAAAAAAAAAGAAATCTTTTAAAAGCAGAAATTAATGGACAACAGAATAATTCAAAGAAGGGGAGATAATTGCCCGGTGTTTTAATTTTTCCAATCCATACTTGAGCCAGTCAAAACCAGTAAGTTCCCTTTTTGAAATTACTACGAGAGCTTAGCCTTTTTCTAAAGTAAATAAATGCTATTTTTATGATTCAAAATGAATCTACATTTTAATTTCCCATTAAAACACTTTATTCGTTAATAGTTTAAACAAAGCGGAGAACATAGTTTTTTAGAGAATAGAGTTGAATAAAAAATCCACGTATCGATCTCGACATACGTCAGAGAAATCACACATATCATGGCAAATATTGACAGGCTGTTTGTAAAATGAAAAACAAGCCATTCGAAGGAAAAGGTTGATTCGAAGGAAATGTCGGTGTAATGCAAATACAGTAACCACCGCTTATAGTGATCAGTGGTTATAAGAATCAACTGTTTATAAGAATCAATAACTTGAAAACAAAAACAAATGTATTATTTCCATGTTAAAATTTTCGCTTTAAAGAATCAATTCCTCGGTTTAAGAATCAGCTTACACTCTTCGCTTTCCTTTCATTTTTCCAAAAAAGGCCGCTTAAACCCTCAAAAGGCACGAAGTTCTTTTTTTTTTAAAGAAAGATTGATAAGGTGGGATGGAATATAGTCGTAAAATTCATCCCTTTCTTTGTTAGACATAACATAATAGTTTCCCCTTAAACACTTTAGCACAACACTGTCCTATTGGCTTGACCCAGGACCATCTTTACCCGTCCGGGTCCGATTTCACTTTTCTCCACTGACAAACAAAAATAGGGACTCTTTTTTTTTCCACCTCCCACATCCTGGTTGCGACTTCCTGGACCCTGAAACACATAAATCTTCGGCGAAGTGTCCACTATCACTTAGGCAAACGTGACAGTAGTAGATTCAGCACGTTATCAAACCCTGAAACCTAAGCTAGAAGGTGAATCTTCGTCTGAGACTATTGGTATTGAAAGAGGTATAAACAGCCTCCCGAAAACTTCATTACGTCAAACTACCATAGAAAACTTTTTCTTGCTCCCTTCCTGTAGTCGAAATGTTAAAACTGTTAAGCAGGTATGTGGTAACAAATATTAGATATTTTCTTCTCTTACTATAAGCATGTGTATCTACTTATAGGTCTAGAAATTAAGTTGTATTATTAAAATTATAAAAAATTATTTTAATAACAGATAATTAACGTAAATTAAAGAGTATTTTATGGTAAATTATCTCATATATGTATATATATGTGTGTGTATTCCTGTCCCAAAACCTAAATTTCGGCTATAAGAAATCAACCGCTTATAAGAATCAAAAACAGTAATAACAAACGTGATTCGTATAAGCGGAAATCACTGTACTGACATGCTGTTTGTAAAATGAAAACAAGCCATTCGAGGTAATGTAAATGAAAACGAGCCATTCACAAGCGAAATCGGTCAAGTCCACGTTTTGAGGTGTTTGAAATTTGAGTGCCTCACCTTTGGCATTCTTCATAAATCCCAAATAATATGAAATCCCAAATAAAATAAAATTCTTCATATCCCAAATAATATGAATGAATTCCACTCCATTGCTTTTGTCCATCGATTAATAAGTCGCTTTTTTCGGGAGACGATCCAGTCAAGTCATGTCAATCGTTGCAAAAAGCCACTGGATAATGGCGGTCCATCGTTTAGTTCATCCCCCAAAAGAGTAAAATAAATGAGTCAGAAGTCAGTATTCGTGAACGATTAAACAACCAATTCGAAATATTTTTTACAGTCAAAAAATAATTGGACGACTGAATTGGATGGTATCACCGTAAAATCTCGACTATAATACGGACCCGAGTATAATACGCATGCTAGATTTTGCGCGAAAATTTCGGAAAAAATGAAAATTCGACTATAATACGCAACCGTAACTTTTCAATATTTTATTTAAAAATTGCACAAATACTCATTAACATAAATTAAAATTGTAATAAAAAGAAACGAAAACGTCAACTTCGGTAGGAAAAAAAACTTAAATTTGTAATTCAAAACAAACAATGCTGTCAAATTATCAATCTTAATCACTTAGTCAAATTATCAATCTTAATCTATTGTTATTGCACCCATGTCATAATTATTGTTGCCGTCGTAATATATATACACTAGTTATCAAAAATTAAGGAAAAAATCACAAAAGAGGGATAACACGTTCAAAACTAGGCCAATCTGTTTAAAATTAGAATATGTTGTTAAGTAAAAGGTGCTGAATAATACTATATTATGCAAAATAGTGGCGCTGCAGTCGGAATACGTCATTTACGAGGAGCATAAATGTGCATGTCTCAGATCAAGGCGGCAATTGTCGCTGCGAGGTTGAGATTAGACATATGGCATAGCCAAATTGTAAGAATGACCACCAGGCATCATTTGACCGAAAAACTGCGACGGCGAGCTATTGGGAGGACTAGAGGCAGGACAAAGTCAGACAGAAGTGGCCAGAAGGCTAAATGTGAGTCCGTCTGTGGTTCATAGACTTTGGCAACAATTTCTAACCACGGATGCGGCATCCAGGAGATTCAGCCAAGCACGACCATAGGCTACGACGACTGCCGATGACCGATATTTGTCATTATGCGCACGAAGGAATAGAACCACAACTCAGTCTGCAAGCTCTGTCTGTAGATCCTCCCTCGCTGCAAGCTCTGGAAGGTTGGTATCAGCGTCAACCGTGCGTAGAAGGCTTCACGAAGGTTGTCTTTTTGCGAGGCGACCAGCCATTTGCGTCCCGCTCACGTCACGCCATAGGAGGGAACGTTTGCAGTGGGCACGTCAACACGTCTACTGGACGCGTGATCAATGGAGGGCTGTTCTCTTTACGGATGAGTCCAGGTTTATCTTCCAAAGCGATAGTAGGCGTATTTGATTTGGAGAGAAACCTGGAACTCGTTTTCATCCATCACACATCCGTTAAAGAGATACATACGGATCAGGCAGTGTCTGTGTTTGGAGTGGTATCTCTTTGGGTGGACGCACAGACCTCCATGTCTTTCCCCGTGGAAATGTGAATGCTCACACCTATAGAGATGACATCCTTGATGCTTATGTGCGCCCTTATAATAGGTGATGCTTTCGTGCTACAGGACGATAACGCGAGACCGTACAGGACTCGCATCGTGGCATGCTTATCTTGAGCAGGAAACAATTCAGCGAATGGAGTGGCCAGCTCGATCACCGAACCTGAATCCTATCGAGCATGTTTGGGACGCTTTAGGACGACGTATAGCTGCTCTCAATCCTCCTCCTAAGACCCTAGCCACGCTTTCACCTGCTTTTCCAGAGCAATGGCTGTAACTTCCTACCGAATTCATAGACCGCATAATTGACAGCATCACGCATCGCTGTATGTGCTGTATTGCTTCTCGGGAGATCATACGCCATATTAAAGGTAACCAAACCTATACCAAACTGACACATCCGATTTGTTCATTGTATACATATGCTAGTTTCTATAACACCATAATTGTCTGGCGATTTCTTTTTATGCTATTTTATACCTACCTATGTGTTGTATAATGTGCATTAAATTCTACGCGTAACTTTTTGAGTAATCGCTATTTTTGTGACTTTTCCTTAATTTTTGATAACCAGTGTATAAAAGGAATACCTACTTAGTAAACGGGGGGATGAATCCCGGAGTGCAGATGCGCGCGCACCCGTGTTGCGACAATGTCTTACAGCTGCTGTACGTTCGTTTATCCCATGTTTAAAACTACGCTTTTTTGTACGCTAGTATAATATGTACCCTCACTTTTGCGGACTAAAATGTGAAAAAAAAGTGCGAATTATACTCGAGATTTTACGGTACTTATTTTCACCTGCCCAATCGGTCAGATCCCAATCTATATATATACAGGGTGGTTATCATTAATATATCAAACTTGGTAATATTTTAAAGAAAGTCATGGGAATTTCTTTTCCGAAAAAAAAAAAAAAAAAAAAAAAAAAAAAAAAAAAAAAAACACCAGGCGGGAAATGGCGCTGTGTTCAATATTGTTAAACAAAATAAGACATGAAGACATCGGTTTTAAATGTGTTTTAATCGTTTCTGAAACGTGTTACAAAGCCACCAAGTGTGAAAAAGTCCACCATTTTCCGAGAGCAAGGTAAATCGCATTACTGCATTCTCAATAGTAGCTCTTAGCATGTCAGGAGGTCTCCACAGTAGCTCTTAACATTTAAGAAGCAAAGCATGGTCTTGCATGGTTAGAGACACTGTCGGTTCGTAACAATGAGAACTCTGACAAACAGGCTCACTTTTATCTGGAAAATCAAATGACGTGTAAAGCGCATCTGCATAAATCCTTTGCTTCTTCCTGGCGTAAGCCAATTACAAGCCATTGCGGTTTTGCATAACTCCACAACAGTTTCGTTCTAGAAACGATTAAAAACGTTTTTAAACCGATATCTTCACGTCTTAGGGCCGAATTCAGGCTTCAAAATTCACAAATGAGCGATCTGTAAGAAAATGATTTCCGGAATGCGCACACTTTAAATGGTAATTTTGTTTAGGTCAATGTTTCTTAAGGGTATACAAAACGTTAAACCCGTGCAACAAAAGGTTAAGTTAGATTCCGACCCTTATTTCGTTTAACAATATTGCATACAGCGCCATTTCGCCCCTGGTGGTGAGTTTTTGAACTTTTTTTTGGCGGAAAAGAAATTCGCATGACCGCCTTTAAACTATTACCAAGTTTGATAACATTTGGTCCAGTAGTTTTCCCATTTCAAAGTGGAACTTTAATTATAACCACCCTGTATAATGTGTGTGAGCATTTCAGAAGAAAACAATGTATATCATTTTATCACTTTTTTTGTTTTGTGGACTTACCAATAACCAATTTCTCAATTGAGCGGCTCATTTAATTTGCGCTTTTCAGTTACTTTCCTACATTTTAACGCTTAAAGTACCCTTAAAAAATAGATGAGAGCAAATATACAAGGGTTTTTCATTATCACTCAATAAACGAAAGTAACGTCGATGTAACGTTAAATTACGTAATTTTATTCGTGAGATTTATTAGTTAAAAATTATAATCGGAATTTCTTCAAGACAATTTAAAGTAACTGTTCAAAACGACGCCTTTCAAATCTTTAGCAGCACTCCAAGTAAGAAATATATCTCTGTCAGAAATAGTTTACTTAATAGAGTAACGGACATTTTGGAAAAATATGTATTTTTAAAAGCTTTATTTATCTAAAAAAACATAAAAATTTTTAAATGACAGAACTTAAAAAGAAAAACAGAAAAATCAATAAATTTGAATATAATTTGTTATGTAATAAAAATAATGGCAGACAATGGCTGCCAAAAGCATTTGCCAATTAGCAGCCAATTGCCAATGGCATAGCCATAATACCAATGGCAGCCAATTTTGCCAATTAGCAGCCATTGGCATTATTGGCAGCTAATGGCTCGATAACATCTCTATAATTTTATAGTTTTTTATACAGTCTTTTCTATAAAAAATGATTGCCATATCATTCCACCGTTCTCGAGTTGTCGTTGCTTGGAGATCATCCTTTAAAATTTTCAGTTTCGGAAAACAGCGCTGGGCTTCTGCTACAGCGACAGGTAGAGTTAGCAGAATTCTTGGCGATACAAAATGTTTAAAAATATATTCCTCATCATCTGAAATTCAGCAGTTTATAAAAAATAGCCAAAGTACTCGCTGCGTCATTTTACGAATAGATATTATATACAGTGGTACCTCGACTTACGAGTGTCTCGAGATACGAGCATTCTCTCGGTAGATTTTTTGCTTCGAGTTACGAGCTAAAATTCGGGTTACGAGCAAGCTTCAGATATCCCACCGCTAGTTTGAGCAGCGAATGTCATGTTACACGCCCATCAAATGAGAACACAAGAAGCATATAATATTTACAACCTTTATGTACAATAATTATACAATTGTATACATATTACTCTGAGACTACTATCCAGGCTTAAACCGAGAGATTGGATTCTGAGAAAACGTTCTTCTGATTCTCAGAAAGAAGAATCTGGACATTACAGCCACAGTGAAAGATGCAACGATCGCCCAGCTTCCGTGTCTCACTCGTTCACTTTAAGAGAGTAGCCGGTAATAAAAGCGAAAGTGAGGAGAGCGGGGCGAAAAGGTCGAAAATCAACGAATTAGATTTAATTTTTCAGTTCAACCTTTCTCCTCCTCCTCTTCCATCAGCATCTTCAAGTCTCATCTCCAAGGTAAATGTTGTACATTGCACTTAATAAAACAAATTTATTGCAGTACATTCTATTGTATTGCGTTTTTATACAACGTTCGTCGTTTATAAGCACGTTTTTCTTATTTAAAAACATGTAACAAAAAAAAATTGCGGTGTTTTGGGGGAGCCCGGAAAGAAATGAAAGGCTTTTCCATTCATTTCAATGGGGAAAATGGATTCGAGATACGAGTATTTCGAGTTACGAGCTAAGTCATGGAACGAATTAAACTCGTAAGTCGAGGTACCACTGTATATATATATATATATATATATACACAGGGTGGTTTTTATTAAACTGACACTACTCGGGGGCCACCTGTAGCGCAATCTATCAGCCAGAATTCCCCCAAAATTGATAGAGGGACTAAGGGCGACACGGGAAAGAGTTTCCGAGAAAAAAAAAGAAAAGTTTCAAAAGTCGCCGATAAGGGAAGATATGGCGCTGTAGTTGTCGATGCACTCGGGAATTTTCATAAAACACAAGTAAAACATCAAAATGCAAATTCATGGCTACTTAGTCGACAGCAGCGCCAGTATTTGGGCCATAGAGATCGGTGCGGAATCTGTTGCGCCACCGCTTTACAGAAGAAAGGGTCATCGGTGACTTTTTCCAGTTGCATGGCCATCTCGGTCCCCGGACCTAACCCACGTGACTTCCTTCCGTGGGGTATTTTTTATGTCCAAGGTGTATCTTGGTGGAGTCTCGTACTTGGCGGCCCTGAAGGACAACATATAAAGTTAATAAAGTTAAAGTTTTCCCAAAAGGACAACATATCCCGGACTTTGATGAACATTCCTGGTGAAATGTTACGCTCGGCCGTCGAGAACGTAGTGTTCAGGATGCAATGCGTCGTCCATCAGGACGGTGGTCACATTGAAGGAGGGAGAAGTGAATTTGCTGAGTAAAGCGGTGTTGCAATGAGATTCATTTGGTATTCATTTGTCTCCTTATTACAACTTTCTCGGTATTCACCCTTTACCTTTATAGCCCGAAATACTGGCGCCGCTGTCGATTGCATAGTCATGAATTTGCATTTTGATGTTTTACTTTCGTTTTATGCAAATTCTTGAGTGCGTCGACAACTACAACGTCATACCTTCCCCTATCGGTGATTTTTGGAATTTTTTTTTTTTCACAGAAACTCTTTCCCATATCGTCTTTAGTCCCTCTATAAATTTTGGTGGCATTTGGGCTGATAGATCGCGCTACAGATGGTTCTGAGTAGTGTCAGTTTAGTAAAATCCACCCTATATATATATATATATATACGAGGGTCATTTTTTAGGTAAGAACCGTTTTGTAATGGAGCAAGAGAAACTTTAGTCATGAACGTAAATTGTATCACAAATTGAAATATGAACATTTTTTCACTTTTCAACATGGTCACCATTAACATTCAAACATTTGTAAAGTCGTGCCACAAGCTTTTGGATCCCATCACAAAGAATTCTTCCGCCTGACAGTTAAACCAGTTAGTAACAATTTCTTTCAACATGTCATCATTTTCCAAGCGCTTTCCACCAAGAAATTCCTTAAGTTTTGGAAACAGATGAAACTCTGATGGTGCTAAGTCGGGGCTGTATGGTGGATGATCCAGTAATTCCCAATGAAATTGTCCAGTTGCGTCTTGCCGCAACGTGAGGCCGAGCTTTGTCATGAAGCAGAACGCCGCCGCTGGAGAGCGGTCCCCACCGTCGATTTCGACAATTTAAAAAAATTGTGCTGTCGGGGGACCCCCGTCAGGAACGAAGTTCCTTACGTTATTTTTTCAACTCTAAACGTGATTTAATATGTAGATTTCTATTGATTATATTATATACACATATATATGTGTGTGTGTGTATATATATTTAAAATTAAGTTTTTTTATTTTAAGTTTTTATGTATATATATATATATATATATATATATATATATATATATATATATATATATATATATATATATATATATATATATATATATATATATATATATATATATATATATTATATATATATATATAAAATAAAAAAAAATAAATAAAAAATAAATAAAAAAAATAAAAAAAAAATTAATTCAAAAATTTTCGACAAAAAAAATAAAATTCATATCTGAAGAGAAAATATAACGGTTGAAAGCTTTGATTCATTACATTTTGTGTTAAAAGGTCGGGGACGTCTTTAATGCTGATGTAATTATGTGGTGTACTGTAATACTATATATATATATATATATATATATATTATATACTGTGCTATTCCAAGAATGAGTGGGAATAGAAACGGCCAGCGCTTGTGCGGGGATTTGAACCAGGTACCTCTCGCTCTTTAGTGCGATATTCCGATACTCCGTAGTCCGATGCTTTAAACCATTCAGCCACAGATTTCTTGAAAAAGAGCTCTTATTAAGGGGGCATAACGTTTTTTCGTTACGTGACGATTCCTGCGAGTTTACTGTAAGCCGCGTCAAAGAACTTCGTTCAAAAAATAAAAAAATTAATTCAAAAATTTTCGACAAAAAATATTAAAATTCATATCTGAAGAGAAAATAAAACCTTTGAAAGCTTTGATTCATTACATTTTGTGTTAAAAGGTCGGGGACGTCTTTAATGCTGATGTAATTATGTGGTGTACTGTAATACTATATATATATATATATATATATATATATACTGTGCTATTCCAAGAATGAGTGGGAATAGAACGGCCAGCGCTTGTGCGGGGATTTGAACCAGGTACCTCTCGCTCTTTAGTGCGATAGTCCGATACTCCGTAGTCCGATGCTTTAACCATTCAGCCACAGATTTCTTGAAAAAGAGATCTTATTAAGGGGGCATAACGTTTTTTTCGTTACGTGACGATTCCTGCGAGTTTACTGTTAGCCGCGTCAAAGAACTTCGTTCAAAAAAATAAAAAATTAATTCAAAAATTTTCGACAAAAAATATTAAAATTCATATCTGAAGAGAAAATAAAACCTTTGAAAGCTTTGATTCATCACATTTTTGTGTTAAAAGGTCGGGGACGTCTTTAATGCTGATGTAATTATGTGGTGTACTGTAATACTATATATATACATATATATATATATATATATATACTGTGCTATTCCAAGAATGAGTGGGAATAGAAACGGCCCAGCGCTTGTGCGGGGATTTGAACCAGGTACCTCTCGCTCTTAGTGCGATAGTCCGATACTCCGTAGTCCGATGCTTTAACATTCAGCCACAGATTCTTGAAAAAGAGCTCTTATTAAGGGGGCATAACGTTTTTTCGTTACGTGACGATTCCTGCGAGTTTACTGTAAGCCGCGTCAAGAACTTCGTTCAAAAAATAAAAAAATTAATTCAAAAATTTTCGACAAAAAATATTAAAATTCATATCTGAAGAGAAAATAAAACCTTTGAAAGCTTTGATTCATTACATTTTGTGGTTAAAAGGTCGGGGACGTCTTTAATGCTGATGTAATTATGTGGTGTACTGTAATACTATATATATATATATATATATATATATACTGTGCTATTCCAAGAATGAGTGGGAATAGAAACGGCCAGCGCTTGTGCGGGGATTTGAACCAGGTACCTCTCGCTCTTTAGTGCGATAGTCCGATACTCCGTAGTCCGATGCTTTAACCATTCAGCCACAGATTTCTTGAAAAAGAGCTCTTATTAAGGGGGCATAACGTTTTTTCGTTCGTGACGATTCCTGCGAGTTTACTGTAAGCCGCGTCAAAGAACTTCGTTCAAAAAAATAAAAAAATTAATTCAAAAATTTTCGACAAAAATATTAAAATTCATATCTGAAGAGAAAATAAAACCTTTGAAAGCTTTGATTCATTACATTTTGTGTTAAAAGGTCGGGGACGTCTTTAATGCTGATGTAATTATGTGGTTGTACTGTAATACTATATATATATTATATTATATATATATACTGTGCTATTCCAAGAATGAGTGGGAATAGAAACGGCCAGCGCTTGTGCGGGGATTTGAACCAGGTACCTCTCGCTCTTTAGTGCGATAGTCCGATACTCCGTAGTCCGATGCTTTAACCATTCAGCCACCGATTTCTTGAAAAGAGCTCTTATTAAGGGGGCATAACGTTTTTTCGTTACGTGACGATTCCTGCGAGTTTACTGTAAGCCGCGTCAAAGAACTTCGTTCAAAAAAATAAAAAATTAATTCAAAAAATTTTCGACAAAAATATTAAAATTCATATCTGAAGAGAAAATAAAACCTTTGAAAGCTTTGATTCATTACATTTTGTGTTAAAGGTCGGGGGACTGTCTTAATGCTGATGTAATTATGTGGTGTACGTAATACTATATATATAATACATATATATATATATATATATATACTGTGCTATTCCAAGAATGAGTGGGAATAGAAACGGCCAGCGCTTGTGCGGGATTTGAACCAGGTACCTCTCGCTCTTTAGTGCGATAGTCCGATACTCCGTAGTCCGATGCTTTAACCATTCAGTCACAGATATCTTGAAAAAGAGCTCTTATTAAGGGGGCATAACGTTTTTTCGTTACGTGACGATTCTTGCGAGTTTACTGTAAGCCGCGTCAAAGAACTTCGTTCAAAAAAATAAAAAAATTAATTCAAAATTTTCGACAAAAAATATTAAAATTCATATCTGAAGAGAAAATAAAACCTTTGAAAGCTTTGATTCATTACATTTTGTGTTAAAAGGTCGGGGACGTCTTTAATGCTGATGTAATTATGTGGTGTACTGTAATACTATATATACATATTATATATATATATATAATATATACTGTGCTATTCCAAGAATGAGTGGGAATAGAAAACGGCCAGCGCTTGTGCGGGGATTTGAACCAGGTACCTCTCGCTCTTTAGTGCGATAGTCCGATACTCCGTAGTCCGATGCTTTAACCATTCAGCCACAGATTTCTTGAAAAAGAGCTCTTATTAAGGGGGCATAACGTTTTTTCGTTACGTGACGATTCCTGCGAGTTTACTGTTAGCCGCGTCAAAGAACTTCGTTCAAAAAAATAAAAAAATTAATTCAAAAATTTCGACAAAAAATATTAAAATTCATATCTGAAGAGAAAATAAACCTTTGAAAGCTTTGATTCATCACATTTTGTGTTAAAAGGTCGGGGACGTCTTTAATGCTGATGTAATTATGTGGTGTACTGTAATACTATATATATACATATATATATATATATTATATATACTGTGCTATTCCAAGAATGAGTGGGAATAGAAACGGCCAGCGCTTGTGCGGGGATTTGAACCAGGTACCTCTCGCTCTTTAGTGCGATAGTCCGATACTCCGTAGTCCGATGCTTTAACCATTCAGCCACAGATTTCTTGAAAATAAGCTCTTATTAAGGGGGCATAACGTTTTTTCGTTACGTGACGATTCCTGCGAGGTTTACTGTAAGCCGCGTCAAAGAACTTCGTTCAAAAAAATAAAAAATTAATTCAAAAATTTCGACAAAAAATATTAAAATTCATATCTGAAGAGAAATAAAACCTTTGAAAGCTTTGACTCATTACATTTTGTGTTAAAAGGTCGGGGACGTCTTTAATGTGATGTAATTATGTGGTGTACTGTAATACTATATATATACATATATATATACTGTGCTATTCCAAGAATGAGTGGAATAGGAAACGGCCAGCTGCTGTGCGGGGATTTGAACCAGGTACCTCTCGCTCTTTAGTGCGATAGTCCGATTACTCCGTAGTCCGATGCTTTAACCATTCAGCCACAGATTTCTTGAAAAGAGATCTTATAAGGGGGCATAACGTTTTTTTCGTTACGTGCCGATTCCTGCGAGTTTACTGTTAGCCGCGTCAAAGAACTTCGTTCAAAAAAATAAAAAATTAATTCAAAAATTTTCGACAAAAATATTAAAATTCATATCTGAAGAGAAAATAAAACCTTTGAAAGCTTTGATCATTACATTTTGTGTTAAAAGGTCGGGGACGTCTTTAATGCTGATGTAATTATGTGGTGTACTGTAATACATATCTATACATATATATATAATATATATATAATATATATACTGTGCTATTCCAAGAATGAGTGGGAATAGAAACGGCCAGCGCTTGTGCGGGGATTTGAACCAGGTACCTCTCGCTCTTTAGTGCGAAGTCCGATACTCCGTCTAGTCCGATGCTTTAACCATTCAGCCACAGATTTCTTGAAAAAGAGATCTTATTAAGGGGGCATAACGTTTTTTTCGTTACGTGGACGATTCCTGCGAGTTTACTGTAAGCGCGTCAAAGAACTTCGTTCAAAAATAAAAAAATTAATTCAAAATTTTCGACAAAAAATATTAAAATTCATATCTGAAGATAAAATAAAACCTTTGAAAGCTTTGATTCATTACATTTTGTGTTAAAAGGTCGGGGACGTCTTTAATGCTGATGTAATTATGTGGTGTACTGTAATACTATATATTATATATATATATATATATATATATACTGTGCTATTCCAAGAATGCGTGGAATAGAAAACGGCCAAGCGCTTGTGCGGGGATTTGAACCAGGTACCTCTCGCTCTTTAGTGCGATAGTCCGATTACTCCGTAGTCCGATGCTTAACCATTCAGTCACAGATATCTTGAAAAAGAGCTCTTATTAAGGGGGCATAACGTTTTTTCGTACGTGACGATTCTTGCGAGTTTACTGTAAGCCGCGTCAAAGAACTTCGTTCAAAAAATAAAAAATTAATTCAAAAATTTTCGACAAAAAATATTAAAATTCATATCTGAAGAGAAATAAAACCTTTGAAAGCTTTGCTCATTACATTTTGTGTTAAAAGGTCGGGGACGTCTTTAATGCTGATGTAATTATGTGGTGTTTACTGTAATACTATATATATCCATATATATTATTATATATATACTGTGCTATTCCAAGAATGAGTGGGAATAGAACACGGCCAGCGCTTGTGCGGGATTTGAACCAGGTACCTCTCGCTCTTTAGTGCGATATTCCGATACTCCGTAGTCCGATGCTTTAACCATTCAGCCACAGATTTCTTGAAAAAAGAGCTCTTATTAAGGGGGCATAACGTTTTTTTCGTTACGTGACGATTCCTGCGAGTTTACTGTAAGCCGCGTCCAAAGAACTTCGTTCAAAAAATAAAAAAATTAATTCAAAAATTTTCGACAAAAAATATTAAATTCATATCGAAGAGAAAATAAAACCTTTGAAAGCTTTGATTCATTACATTTGGTGTTAAAAGGTCGGGGACGTCTTTAATGCTGATGTAATTATGTGGTGTATTGTAATACTATATATATACATATATATATACTGTGCTATTCCAAGAATGAGTGGGAATAGAACCGGCCAGCGCTTGTGCGGGGATTTGAACCAGGTACCTCTCGCTCTTTAGTGCGATAGTCCGATACTCCGTAGTCCGATGCTTTAACCATTCAGCCACAGATTTCTTGAAAAAGAGATCTTATTAAGGGGGCATAACGTTTTTTCGTTACGTGACGATTCCTGCGAGTTTACTGTTAGCCGCGTCAAAGAACTTCGTTTCAAAAAATAAAAAATTAATTCAAAAATTTTCGACAAAAATATTAAAATTCATATCTGAAGAGAAAATAAAACCTTTGAAAGCTTTGATTCATTACATTTTGTGTTAAAGGTCGGGACGTCTTTAATGCTGATGTAATTATGTGGTGTACTGTAATACTATATATTATACATATATATAATATATTATATATATATATATATATTACTGTGCTATTCCAAGAATGAGTGGGAATAGAAACGGCCAGCGCTTGTGCGGGGATTTGAACCAGGTACCTCTCGCTCTTTAGTGCGATAGTCCGATACTCCGTAGTCCGATGCTTTAACCATTCAGCCACAGATTTCTTGAAAAAGAGCTCTTATTAAGGGGGCATAACGTTTTTCGTTACGTGACGATTCCTGCGAGTTTACTGTAAGCCGCTGTCAAAGAACTTCGTTCAAAAAATAAAAAATTAATTCAAAAATTTTCGACAAAAATATTAAAAATTCATATCTGAAGAGAAAATAAAACCTTTGAAAGCTTTGATTCATTACATTTGTGTTAAAAGGTCGGGGACGTCTTTAATGCTGATGTACTTATGTGGTGACTGTAATACCTATATATATACATATATATATATATATATATATATATATATATACTGTGCTATTCCAAGAATGAGTGGGAATAGAAACGGCCAGCGCTTGTGCGGGGGATTTGAACCAGGTACCTCTCGCTCTTTAGTGCGATAGTCCGATACTCCGTAGTCCGATGCTTTAACCATTCAGCCAAGATTTCTGAAAAGAGCTCTTATTAAGGGGGCATAACGTTTTTTCGTTACGTGACGATTCCTGCGAGTTTACTGTAAGCCGCGTCAAAGAACTTCGTTCAAAAAATAAAAAAATTAATTCAAAAATTTTCGACAAAAAATATTAAAATTCATATCTGAAGAGAAAATAAAGCCTTTGAAGCTTTGATCATTACATTTTGTGTTTAAAAGGTCGGGGACGTCTTTAATGCTGATGTAATTATGTGGTGTTACTGTAATACTTATATATACATATATACTATACTGTGCTATTCCAAGAATGAGTGGGAATAGAAACGGCCAGCGCTTGTGCGGGGATTTGAACCAGGTACCTCTCGCTCTTTAGTGCGATAGTCCGATACTCCGTAGTCCGATGCTTTAACCATTCAGCCACAGATTTCTTGAAAAGAGATCTTATTAAGGGGGCATAAGTTTTTTCGTTACGGACGATTCCTGCGAGTTTACTGTAAGCCGCGTCAAAGAACTTCGTTCAAAAAAATAAAAAAATTAATTCAAAAATTTCGACAAAAATATTAAAATTCATATCTGAAGATAAATAAAACCTTTGAAAGCTTTGATTCATTACCTTTTGTGTTAAAAGGTCGGGGACGTCTTTAATGCTGATGTAATTATGTGGTTGTACTGTAATACTATATATATATATATATATATACTGTGCTATTCCAAGAATGAGTGGGAATAGAAACGGCCCAGCGCTTGTGCGGGGATTTGAACCAGGTACCTCTCGCTCTTTTAGTGCGATAGTCCGATACTCCGTACTCCGATGCTTTAACCATTCAGTCACAGATATCTTGAAAAAGAGCTCTTATTAAGGGGGCATAACGTTTTTTCGGTTACGTGACGATTCTTGCGAGTTTACTGTAAGCCGCTGTCAAAGAACTTCGTTCAAAAAATAAAAAATTAATTCAAAAATTTTCGACAAAAAATATTAAATTCATATCTGAAGAGAAATAAAACCTTTGAAAGCTTTGCTTCATTACATTTTGTGTTTAAAAGGTCGGGGACGTCTTTAATGCTGATGTAATTATGTGGTGTACTGTAATACTATATATTACATATATATATATATATATATCTATATACTGTGCTATTCCAAGAATGAGTGGGAATAGAAACGGCCCAGCGCTTGTGCGGGGATTTGAACCAGGTACCTCTCGCTCTTTAGTGCGATAGTCCGATACTCCGTAGTCCGATGCTTTAACCATTCAGCACAGATTTCTTGAAAAAGAGATTCTTATTAAGGGGGCATAACGTTTTTTCGTTACGTGACGATTCCTGCGAGTTTACTGTTAGCCGCGTCAAAGAACTTCGTTTCAAAAAATAAAAAAATTAATTCAAAAATTTTCGACAAAAAATATTAACATTCTATCTGAAGAGAAACTAAACCTTTGAAAGCTTTGATTCATCACATTTTGTGTTAAAGGTCGGGGACGTCTTTAATGCTGATGTAATTATGTGGTGTACTGTCATAATTATATATTACCATATATATATATATATATATATATACTGTGCTATTCCAAGAATGAGTGGGAATAGAAACGGCCAGCGCTTGTGCGGGATTTGAACAGGTACCTCTCGCTCTTTAGTGCGATAGTCCGATACTCCGTAGTCCGATGCTTTAACCATTCAGCCACAGATTTCTTGAAAAAGAGCTCTTATTAAGGGGGCTAACGTTTTTTTCGTTACGTGACGATTCTGCGAGTTTACTGTAGCCGCGTCAAAGAACTTCGTTCAAAAAAATAAAAAAATTAATTCAAAAATTTTTCGACAAAAAATATTAAAATTCATATCTGAAGAGAAAATAAAACCTTTGAAAGCTTGATTAATTACATTTTGTGTTAAAGGTCGGGGACGTCTTTAATGCTGATGTAATTATGTGGTGTACTGTAATACTATATATATACATATATTATATATATATTATATATATATATAATATATTACTGTGCTATTCCAAGAATGAGGGGAATAGAAACGGCCAGCGCTTGTGCGGGGATTTGAACCAGGTACCTCTCGCTCTTTAGTGCGATAGTCCGATACTCCGTAGTCCGATGCTTAACCATTCAGCCACAGATTTCTTGAAAAGAGCTCTTATTAAGGGGGCATAACGTTTTTTTCGTTACGTGACGATTCCTGCGAGTTTACTGTAAGCCGCGTCAAAGAACTTCGTTCAAAAAATAAAAAATTAATTCAAAATTTTCGACAAAAATATTAAAATTCATATCTGAAGAGAAAATAAACCTTGAAAGCTTTGATTCATTACATTTTGGTTTAAAAGGTCGGGGACGTCTTTAATGCTGATGTAATTATGTGGTGTACTGTAATACTATATATATACATATATATATACTGTGCTATTCCAAGAATGAGTGGGATAGAAACGGCCAGCGCTGTGCGGGGATTTGAACCAGGTACCTCTCGCTCTTTAGTGCGATAGTCGATACTCCGTAGCCGATGCTTTAACCATTCAGCCACAGATTTCTTGAAAAAGAGATCTTATTAAGGGGGCATAACGTTTTTTCGTTACGTGACGATTCTGCGAGTTTACTGTTAGCCGCGTCAAAGAACTTCGGTTCAAAAAATAAAAAATTAATTCAAAAATTTTCGACAAAAATATAAAATTCTATCTGAAGAGAAAATAAAACCTTTTGAAAGCTTGATTCATTACAGTTTGTGTTAAAAGGTCGGGGACGTCTTTAATGCTGATGTAATTATGTGGTGTACTGTAATACTATATATATACATATCATATATATATATATATATATATATATATATATATATACTGTGCTATTCCACGAATGAGTGGGAATAGCAAACGGCCAGCGTTGTCGGGGATTTTGAACCAGGTACTCTCGCTCTTTAGTGCGATAGTCCGCTACTCCGTAGTCCGATGCTTTAACCATTTCAGCCACAGATTTCTTGACAAGAGCTCTTATTAAGGGGGCCTACGTTTTTTCGTTACGTGACGATTCCTGCGAGTTACTGTAAGCCGCGTCAACGAACTTCGTTCAAAACATAAAAAATTAATTCAAAATTTTCGACAAAAATATTAAACTTCATATCTGAAGAGAAAATAAAACCTTTGAAAGCTTTGATTCATACATTTTGTGTTAAAAGGTCGGGGACGTCTTTAATGCTGATGTAATTATGTGGTGTACTGTCATACTATATATATACATATATATATATATATATATATATATATATATACTGTGCTATTCCAAGAATGAGTGGGAATAGAAACGGCCAGCGCTTGTGCGGGGATTTGAACCAGGTACCTCTCGCTCTTTAGTGCGATTAGTCCGCATACTCCGTAGTCCGATGCTTTAACCATTCAGCCACAGATTTCTTGAAAAAGAGCTCTATTAAGGGGGCATAACGTTTTTCGTTACGTGACGCTCCTGCGAGTTTACTGTAAGCGCGTCAAAGAACTTCGTTTCAAAAAAATAAAAAAATTAATTCAAAAATTTTCGACAAAAAAATAAAATTCATATCTGAAGAGAAAATAAAACCTTTGAAAGCTTGATTCATTACATTTTGTGTTAAAAGGTCGGGGACGTCTTTAATGCTGATGTAATTATGTGGTGTACTGTAATACTATATATACATATATATACTGTGCTATTCCAAGAATGAGTGGGAATAGAAACGGCCAGCGCTTGTGCGGGGATTTGAACCAGGTACCTCTCGCTCTTTAGTGCGATAGTCCGATACTCCGTAGTCCGATGCTTTAACCATTCAGCCACAGATTTCTTGAAAAAGAGATCTTATTAAGGGGGCATAACGTTTTTTCGTTACGTGACGATTCCTGCGAGTTTACTGTTAGCCGCGTCAAAGAACTTCGTTCAAAAAATAAAAAATTAATTCAAAAATTTTCGACAAAAAATATTAAAATTCATATCTGAAGAGAAAATAAAACCTTTGAAAGCTTTGATTCATTACATTTTGTGTTAAAGGTCGGGGACGTCTTTAATGCTGATGTAATTATGTGGTGTACTGTAATACTATATATACATATATATATAATATATATATATATATATATATACTGTGCTATTCCAAGAATGAGTGGGAATAGAAACGGCCAGCGCTTGTGCGGGGATTTGAACCAGGTACCTCTCGCTCTTTAGTGCGATAGTCCGATACTCCGTAGTCCGATGCTTTAACCATTCAGCCACAGATTTCTTGAAAAAGAGCTCTTATTAAGGGGGCATAACGTTTTTTCGTTACGTGACGATTCCTGCGAGTTTACTGTAAGCCGCGTCAAAGAACTTCGTTCAAAAAAATAAAAAAATTAATTCAAAAATTTTCGACAAAAAATATTAAAATTCATATCTGAAGAGAAAATAAAACCTTTGAAAGCTTTGATTCATTACATTTGTGTTAAAAGGTCGGGGACGTCTTTAATGCTGATGTAATTATGTGGTGTACTGTAATAGTATATATACATATATATATACTGTGCTATTCCAAGAATGAGTGGGAATAGAAACGGCCAGCGCTTGTGCGGGGATTTGAACCAGGTACCTCTCTCTTTAGTGCGATAGTCCGATACTCCGTAGTCCGATGCTTTAACCATTCAGCCACAGATTTCTTGAAAAAGAGATCTTATTAAGGGGGCATAACGTTTTTTCGTTACGTGACGATTCCTGCGAGTTTACTGTTAGCCGCGTCAAAGAACTTCGTTCAAAAAATAAAAAATTAATTCAAAAATTTTCGACAAAAAATTAAAATTCATATCTGAAGAGAAAATAAAACCTTTGAAAGCTTTGATTCATTACATTTTGTGTTAAAAGGTCGGGGACGTCTTTAATGCTGATGTAATTATGTGGTGTACTGTAATACTATATATACATATATATATATATATATATATATATATATATACTGTGCTATTCCAAGATGAGTGGGAATAGAAACGGCCAGCGCTTGTGCGGGGATTTGAACCAGGTACCTCTCGCTCTTTAGTGCGATAGTCCGATACTCCGTAGTCCGATGCTTTAACCATTCAGCCACAGATTTCTTGAAAAAGAGCTCTTATTAAGGGGGCATAACGTTTTTTCGTTACGTGACGATTCCTGCGAGTTTACTGTAAGCCGCGTCAAAGAACTTCGTTCAAAAAAATAAAAAAATTAATTCAAAAATTTTCGACAAAAAATATTAAAATTCATATCTGAAGAGAAAATAAAACCTTTGAAAGCTTTGATTCATTACATTTTGTGTTAAAAGGTCGGGGACGTCTTTAATGCTGATGTAATTATGTGGTGTACTGTAATACTATATATATACATATATATATACTGTGCTATTCCAAGAATGAGTGGGAATAGAAACGGCCAGCGCTTGTGCGGGGATTTGAACCAGGTACCTCTCGCTCTTTAGTGCGATAGTCCGATACTCCGTAGTCCGATGCTTTAACCATTCAGCCACAGATTTCTTGAAAAAGAGATCTTATTAAGGGGGCATAACGTTTTTTCGTTACGTGACGATTCTGCGAGTTTACTGTTAGCCGCGTCAAAGAACTTCGTTCAAAAAAATAAAAAAATTAATTCAAAATTTTCGACAAAAAATATTAAAATTCATATCTGAAGAGAAAATAAAACCTTTGAAAGCTTTGATTCATTACATTTTGTGTTAAAAGGTCGGGGACGTCTTTAATGCTGATGTAATTATGTGGTGTACTGTAATACTATATAATACATATATATATATATATATATATATATATACTGTGCTATTCCAAGAATGAGTGGGAATAGAAACGGCCAGCGCTTGTGCGGGGATTTGAACCAGGTACCTCTCGCTCTTTAGTGCGATAGTCGATACTCCGTAGTCCGATGCTTTAACCATTCAGCCACAGATTTCTTGAAAAAGAGCTCTTATTAAGGGGGCATAACGTTTTTCGTTACGTGACGATTCCTGCGAGTTTACTGTAAGCCGCGTCAAAGAACTTCGTTCAAAAAAATAAAAAAATTAATTCAAAAATTTTCGACAAAAAATATTAAAATTCATATCTGAAGAAAATAAAACCTTTGAAAGCTTTGATTCATTACATTTTGTGTTAAAAGGTCGGGGACGTCTTTAATGCTGATGTAATTATGTGGTGTACTGTAATACTATATATACATATATATATATATATATATATACTGTGCTATTCCAAGAATGAGTGGGAATAGAAACGGCCAGCGCTTGTGCGGGGATTGAACCAGGTACCTCTCGCTCTTTAGTGCGATAGTCCGATACTCCGTAGTCCGATGCTTTAACCATTCAGCCACAGATTTCTTGAAAAAGAGCTCTTATTAAGGGGGCATAACGTTTTTTCGTTACGTGACGATTCTTGCGAGTTTACTGTAAGCCGCGTCAAAGAACTTCGTTCAAAAAAATAACAAAATTAATTCAAAAATTTTCGACAAAAAATATTAAAATTCATATCTGAAGAGAAAATAAAACCTTTGAAAGCTTTGATTCATTACATTTTGTGTTAAAAGGTCGGGGACGTCTTTAATGCTGATGTAATTATGTGGTGTACTGTAATACTATAATATACTATATATATATATATAATCTATACTGTGCTATTCCAGATGAGTGGGAATAGAACGGCCAGCGCTTGTGCGGGGATTTGAACCAGGTACCTCTCGCTCTTTAGTGCGATAGTCCGATACTCCGTAGTCCGATGCTTTAACCATTCAGCCACAGATTTCTTGAAAAAGAGCTCTTATTAAGGGGGCATAACGTTTTTTCGTTACGTGACGATTCTTGCGAGTTTACTGTAAGCCGCGTCAAAGAACTTCGTTCAAAAAAATAACAAAATTAATTCAAAAATTTCGACAAAAATATTAAAATTCATATCTGAAGAGAAAATAAAACCTTTGAAAGCTTTGATTCATTACATTTTGTGTTAAAAGGTCGGGGACGTCTTTAATGCTGATGTAATTATGTGGTGTACTGTAATACTATATATATACATATATATATATATATATATATACTGTGCTATTCCAAGAATGAGTGGGAATAGAAACGGCCAGCGCTTGTGCGGGATTTGAACCAGGTACCTCTCGCTCTTTAGTGCGATAGTCCGATACTCCGTAGTCCGATGCTTTAACCATTCAGCCACAGATTTCTTGAAAAAGAGCTCTTATTAAGGGGGCATAACGTTTTTTCGTTACGTGACGATTCTTGCGAGTTTACTGTAAGCCGCGTCAAAGAACTTCGTTCAAAAAAATAACAAAATTAATTCAAAATTTTCGACAAAAAATATTAAATTCATATCTGAAGAGAAAAATAAAACCTTTGAAAGCTTTGATTCATTACATTTTGTGTTAAAAGGTCGGGGACGTCTTTAATGCTGATGTAATTATGTGGTGTACTGTAATACTATATATATATATATATATATATATATATACTGTGCTATTCCAAGAATGAGTGGGAATAGAAACGGCCAGCGCTTGTGCGGGGATTTGAACCAGGTACCTCTCGCTCTTTAGTGCGATAGTCCGATACTCCGTAGTCCGATGCTTTAACCATTCAGTCACAGATTTCTTGAAAAAGCTCTTATTAGGGGGCATAACGTTTTTCGTTACGTGACGATTCTTGCGAGTTTACTGTAAGCCGCGTCAAAGAACTTCGTTCAAAAAAATAACAAAATTAATTCAAAAATTTCGACAAAAAATATTAAAATTCATATCTGAAGAGAAAATAAACCTTTGAAAGCTTTGATTCATTACATTTTGTTTAAAAGGTCGGGGACGTCTTTAATGCTGATGTAATTATGTGGTGTACTGTAATACTATATATATACATATATATATATATATATATACTGTGCTATTCCAAGAATGAGTGGGAATAGAAACGGCCAGCGCTTGTGCGGGGATTTGAACCAGGTACCTCTCGCTCTTTAGTGCGATAGTCCGATACTCCGTAGTCCGATGCTTTAACCATTCAGCCACAGATTTCTTGAAAAAGAGCTCTTATTAAGGGGGCATAACGTTTTTCGTTACGTGACGATTCTTGCGAGTTTACTGTAAGCCGCGTCAAAGAACTTCGTTCAAAAAAATAACAAAATTAATTCAAAAATTTTCGACAAAAAATATTAAAATTCATATCTGAAGAGAAAATAAAACCTTTGAAAGCTTTGATTCATTACATTTTGTGTTAAAAGGTCGGGGACGTCTTTAATGCTGATGTAATTATGTGGTGTACTGTAATACTAATTATACATATATATATATATATATATATACTGTGCTATTCCAAGAATGAGTGGGAATAGAAACGGCCAGCGCTTGTGCGGGGATTTGAACCAGGTACCTCTCGCTCTTTAGTGCGATAGTCCGATACTCCGTAGTCCGATGCTTAACCATTCAGCCACAGATTTCTTGAAAAAGAGCTCTTATTAAGGGGGCATAACGTTTTTTCGTTACGTGACGATTCTTGCGAGTTTACTGTAAGCCGCGTCAAAGAACTTCGTTCAAAAAAATAACAAAATTAATTCAAAAATTTTCGACAAAAAATATTAAAATTCATATCTGAAGAGAAAATAAAACCTTTGAAAGCTTTGATTCATTACATTTTGTGTTAAAAGGTCGGGGACGTCTTTAATGCTGATGTAATTATGTGGTGTACTGTAATACTTATATATATATATATATATATATATATACTGTGCTATTCCAAGAATGAGTGGGAATAGAAACGGCCAGCGCTTGTGCGGGGATTTGAACCAGGTACCTCTCGCTCTTTAGTGCGATAGTCCGATACTCGTAGTCCGATGCTTTAACCATTCAGTCACAGATTTCTTGAAAAAGAGCTCTTATTAAGGGGGCATAACGTTTTTCGTTACGTGACGATTCCTGCGAGTTTACTGTAAGCCGCGTCAAAGAACTTCGTTCAAAAAAATAAAAAATTAATTCAAAAATTTTCGACAAAAAATATTAAAATTCATATCTGAAGAGAAAATAAAACCTTTGAAACCTTTGATTCATTACATTTTGTGTTAAAAGGTCGGGGACGTCTTTAATGCTGATGTAATTATGTGGTGTACTGTAATACTATATATATATATATATATATATATATATATACTGTGCTATTCCAAGAATGAGTGGGAATAGAAAAGGCCAGAGCTTGTGCGGGGATTTGAACCAGGTACCTCTCGCTCTTTAGTGCGATAGTCCGATACTCCGTAGTCCGATGCTTTAACCATTCAGCCACAGATTTCTTGAAAAAGAGCTCTTATTAAGGGGGCATAACGTTTTTTCGTTACGTGACGATTCCTGCGAGTTTACTGTAAGCCGCGTCAAAGAACTTCGTTCAAAAAAATAAAAAAATTAATTCAAAAATTTTCGACAAAAAATATTAAAATTCATATCTGAAGAGAAAAAAAACCTTTGAAACCTTTGATTCATTACATTTTGTGTTAAAAGGTCGGGGACGTCTTTAATGCTGATGTAATTATAGGGCAAAGCGGTTGTCGGCAAATTTAGCAAATTTACAAATGTTTTATGGGCCTAGAGTGTGTGGGGTCTTTTAGATGATAGATGCTCCCTGAATCAGAAAGTCAAACTGAATAGGACCTGTTTCATTTGCTCGTGGTTTTGATAGTGCGCAGAGCAGCTTTGATGTTAATTAAAATTTGATGTGTTGAGATGTAAATATTAGGACGGTGTAAATAAATAATTTTTTTTTATTTAAACCTTGTTTCAGTAATTATTTCTGCTGGGTGTTTTAATGTGGAGCAAAGTTGATGTAGCAGATCCAACTAGTTTAAAAATTGTTCGTTAATTGCTAATTGCGCCCAGAGCCTCGGGTAACAAAATAAATAATTATAACACAACGCACCCAAATACCCCTTGATAGATAATCTTTGTACTACCACCAATAATCATGCCCTATAATTAAAAGGGACTAGCAATACGACACTTCTCAAAATATCTTCACTTACCCTTTATATATACCATTCATTCAGGAGTCAGCTATAATTCTGTCTAACAAGACAACCCACGCATAAATAATTTTCTCTTCAAATTTGACTGTAAACACGTTTCACCGAATGTCTGCTGAGCGTAAGAAATAAAACCTCCACTTAAGGTAACTGCCTATGTTCGGAGTCAATTTTTAAAAAAAAATAATTTTTTAAAGGATTTTTCGGTCTTTTCTGGTAAAATAGTACTTAAAAATTAAAAAAAAGGAACAAGAACTTACCTGTAAATAGCACACTTTTTTATAAATTGGTCAATTTGAAGTAATTTTTAATGAAATTTAGCTAAAACGCCTATCACTCTGCACAAAATCCTAATGCTACTATTTTAATTTCCTTCTCACACATGATACGTATGACAGTTATCTTCAAAATGACAGTTACCTTCAAATGAATTTTAAAATGCAAAAAAATACACGCAATTTTATGTTCCAAAATGAAAATTTTCCCCGATTCGTCATTCCTTACTTTATAAAAACAGCCCCAAATATAAAACTATTTATTATACACCAATTATTGAACGTCATTCATTAACAATAGCATCTAAAACATTTCCGAAAATTTTATCAAATTATATGCATTATTATGTGAGATATCGTGATAACCGTATAGATTTGTGCTAAAAATCATAATCCTGAGAAAAACGCATTTAAAGTTGTTTGTCACTTCAATTTTGTAGCAGAAGATGTTTTTTTTTAAATAGCTATAGCTTTGATTCGAGTTGATGTAGAATGAAAATCAAAACAGTTTTGAAAAGAGTAAAGATTGAATGACACGATTCTTGCAAAAAATTAAATAAACCAAAATAGTCAAAATAGACATTTTCAACGTAGGCAGTCACCTTAAATCTATAAAATTAATGACAACTGTAAGATAAAATCAAATTTACTGCACAATCTAAAAGAGGAAATAAAACACAATGCCTACAATCCGAGCGACGAAGAGAGCAAACACTACAACATAAGAAAATGGTGAATTCCGTGGTGCAGCGCTCCATCATTATCAGGCTGGATGCCCAATCAAAGCGAGATTTACATAAAGCACGCCGAAGAAGATTCCTGATAAGGCTATCTTGGAGGCCAACTGCCTTCTTACAGAGTGGTCCATATATCTTTTACTGTCAGTTCCTTCAAAGTTACATCTCACACTCTCAAAACATGCTCCAACTAGCTGAAAACCCGCACTTCGCTACGGAGTACATTCAAATTAAATGCAACGGTCAATGTACGCAATTAATGCCAAAAAATAAATAAATGTATATAGATTTATTTATAATAAATACGACGATCAATGTATACAACTTATGTAAAAATATATATTATATATATATAATATATATATTATACTTATAAAAAATCGTAAGGTATTTTTATAGACAAAATAATGTAGAAGAAAATAGTCAAATTAAATGTAATACGACATACTAAAGAATATAGTACAGTTAATATAGTACAGTTCGAAGAACATATCTTTTACTGTATTTTAATATTTTTTTGGATAATGTCCAATCGTCTGCCGCGTTAGCAAGAAAATAAAAATCTTTTTGTCTATTTAGTTGTTATGCACGTGACGATAAATTTATTTAAAGTGCCAGAAAAAGAAATCACGTGATCGGCATTTAATAAATTAAACTCTAAAATTCAATCTTTAAAAATTCACCAAAAATCAGAAAATTCGAAAAAGATTTCATTTTAAAGGAATTTTTATGATCTTTCTCGTGATATAAATTTTATACCCCTCAAATTATTATTTTAAATGCAATCTTATAAAAAGTTACTAAAACAGCTTAAAAATTTAATTTAAAAAAATCTAAGAAGAATTTTTCAAAAATCTTTCTGAGTGCACCTCTACACCATAAGAAGAATCGCCATGCAAAATGTCAGCCCTTTAGGTCCAGCGGTTTGGTCTGTGCGTTGTATGTCAGTCAGTCAGTGAGTCAGTTACGGAACTGTTTTTATATATAGTACGTAGATTACGACATCAGAAAATATTTGCGCTGTAGTGGCACCCTCTATAGGCATTTTAAATCGAATGGGATGCTAATACTTTTTTTAAAGGTCCATTGTCGTTCTTTTCGCCGTTTACCTCTATGATGATCGTCTGCCAAGACCGAGATTCGATCACGCATGTCCAATCCTCCATGTCGACTGTGATAACGAAATGCTGCTTCAGCTCGGGTAAGGAAGCTGTTTCAGGGTGCGGTGTTTACCTATTTTGGGTACCTGCTTTGGAACCTTGAACATGCTTTCGTACCCTTCTGGTTATATTGCCGTTTTGATTTCATTTCTACAGCGTGGCAGACGGAGCGATCTCTGTTTATGCTACCGGAACAGCGTGTCCTTGCTGAGAGAGGAACCGTCTTTTTATGAGATCCCGTTCGTCGCAATATCCAATACTAATCTTATTTGTCAGAGTAAATGCGCTGCTTATTTTAAAAAGTATTAATGTCAGACTACTAGCCGTAGTTCGGGACACATTTTAGTCTGAAGAATAGAGCCAAAGGAAAAAATTGGATGCTGTAAACTTTCGTGTATAATAGTTATAACTTGTGTATGATTATACCTAAAACAGCATCCATGCGCTGATACTAAATCATCCAGAGAGTTTATGCTATCCAGACAGACACAGACACACACACACTCTCACACACATATATATTATTATTATTATTATTATATGTTAAGCATTAATTGAGAATTTACAGGGGGCTTCGAAATAACTAATTTCTAACGTTAAAAGCCATGATTATTCAGAGTCAATCAGATTACACGCGTCTAAGAATGCATAGACTGTAGGAGTTATTAATAGAGTGGGATGGCCTTGGGGAGAGTCAAGAAAGGAGAATCACGGGCATTCATTGCTTGGTGAGTTGTTTTGGAGTTCAGAATAGGTTTCGCACGAAAATTATTTACAAATTCAGCAAAAGATTCTTCTCGAACATTCGGGAGACGTCAATGAGTATGCGCGATGAGTTTAGATGCCTTGAGGAACAATAGAGTTTTCGGCAGAGCGGGATTAGCATTTGGATTGAGCGGTCACGCGTCACGACGGTGAGATGATTACTTGAAAACTAAATTATGTGCGGATTGAATTCAGGGTATTTAAATTAATAGTTGGAATAAACTTGTTGGATATAATTAATTGTAATCATTTACCAAGGCCTATGTTTACTGACTGCAATATTATTAATATGTATTAGTGAGTAATTAAGAGGGATACGATATAAAGAGCACGCTTCGAGCCTATTTACGAGGCTCGTCATGTATATATATATATATATATATATATATATACTGCTTGACAATTGCTAAGGAACAACTGGTTTTTTCAAACTAGCGTTCCCGACAACAGACTAATCACTTTAAAATGAAATGGTGAGGTCGTAATAGGGCAATACCTGTTATCTGTATAAAAGGCAGTGCACGAAAACTCTTTATTATTCGAAAGTTCATGCAGTTAGGTGTTTGACGAAAATAGTGCCGAAGGTTGTTTGAAGTTATTTCTGTGAAAATCAGTGTGGTGTGGATATAATTAAGTGAAAAGTGTCTGCAAGACAAAATTTGAGTGCGTACGATGGTGGACGAGCAGTTGGACGGCTCGAAGCATGATAAAGTGTCACTACTGTGGCCAGAGTAATGGGGTGGCAAAAAGTGTCATATCGCGATTTAAAAAGGCCGCCGAATGTGGAAATGCTATGCGAAAGCATGCCGGTGGGCGTGGAAGGAACACCCCACCTCAAGAGGATCGATATGTATCCCTAGAGGCGAAAAGGAACAACCATATCACTCCTAGTCAGATAGCTGCAGACCTTGCAAACGCTACCGTTACAAATGTATCAGCCAGAACCATTTCTAGGCGATTTAATCAGGTTGGCTTGTATGCACGGAAGCCTGTTCAATGCACCACACCTCGCCATCGTCGAGAGAGATTACGTTGGTGTAATGAACATATTGGTTGGGGTCTGCAAGAGTGGTCCAGAGTGATGTTCTCTGACGAATCCTTTTCACTGTGACAAGTGATTCTGGCCACCTTAGCGTGGAGAGAGAGGGGAACACGTTATGCACCACAGAATGTTCAGGAACGTCATTGGTATGGCAAGGCGTGATGGTGTGGGCGGCATTCACAATGGTAAAAACCACTTCACTCTTTGAGCGAAGTTACCGTTACATCGCAGCGGTATTGCAGAGAGATTATTCTGGATCATGTTCATCGTTTTCGGGGTTCGATAGGTCCAGATGTTTGTTTATGGAAGACAATCGCCCACACATGACCGCTGAGTATCGGACACACTAGAGAAGTGAAAATATTGAACGTATGACATGGCCTGCCTACTCTCCTGACCTAAATCTTATAGAGCATGCTGGGATGCTCTTGGCAGACATGTTTCTCAAAGAACTTGCCCTCCCCGAACCATGCAAGAACTGAAAATCGCCTTGAGAGAGGAGTGGGACAATATCCCCCAAGGACTCCTCAATACTTTAGGAGACAACATGAAAAACAGATCCAAAAGGTGCACTAGTGTCCGAGGAGGTCACACACCTTACTAAGGTACTCATAACTGTTTCATTCTAGCAGGAAGACCCATTTTTCATGGCTGTTTGGAAATGCTCCACAGAGCATCTTTTTGTTTTTTGTTTTCTTCTTTTTCCATGTGGCGTAATCTGTACTATTTTGCATAATAAATAACACTCAGTATCTCTACTAAATATGTACGAAGTTTCATTTCTTCAATCAATGATATTTTGAATATTCCAAAAAATGTGACTGTTCCTTAGCAATTGTCAAGAGGTGATATATATATATATATATATATATATATAATATATATATAATATATATATATATATACATATTAGTATCAGTGCATGCATGCTGCTTTAGGTATATTACAAAAATGAAAATATAACTAGAAGGGTGCGAAAGCATGATTAAGATACATATATGAAATTCTCCAAACAGGTCCATTCGCTACCCAAGAAGCATGACACCCTCAGACAGAATTTCATTTTGACACAGTGCAGGTTTTGGTTCCTCTTTACCTATTACGATGAGTCCAAAAACTTTTTTCACGACTTCAAATTAACTAAATGTAATTAAATTTGGTTCTATGAAGACATCCATCCATTTTTAAAGCCATTTGGGATGTTTCACTCACTTCTACAAAAGGACATTTCCTGAAACGTCATATGCAGCCTTCGAGGAATATTATGTGACGTGTATTGTAGTTATCTCTTATGTAAAAAGTCTTTTCATCGTTTCTGACAATTTAAAATCATTTTATTGATGTGCGTCGTTTATCTACTCCAAATATTTT
>OU015493.1:5231579-5264079 GCA_907164885.2 Dolomedes plantarius
AGACTTGCAAAGATTTTTAGGTAGCGTAAATGTTTATAATAAATTCATTCCCAACTATGCAAATTAAGAGTACCATTGAATAAATTATTGAAGAAAGACACTAAATTTGAATGGACAGATGATTGCCAGAAAGCTTTTCAGGATTTAAAAGACGCTAATATCTAAACCTGTTTTATCTATTTACAATCCGAATTACCCATGCCATTTTCGTGGATGCGTCCGGACAAGCGGTAGGCGCAATTTTAAAACAACAAACCCTGATGGAAGTTTGCATCCCATAGCCTATCATTCTCGAAAACTTAGAACCTATGAACAAAATTATGCCATTACCGAGCTGGAATGCTTGTCAATTATTGACGCTGTTGACAAATATTATTGTTATTTACATGGGACTCATTTTACCGTTCATACGGATCATGCTGCACTTGTCTGGTTAAAAAGTATTAAACACCCAACTGGACGATTATTCCGATGGTCATTTAAACTGTCCATGTACGATTTTGACATTAAAATAAAAATGGTTCTACAAATTATGAAGCCGATATGTTAACTAGAAACCCAATTTCTCACCATGTAACTTTACGTGAACGTGACCCATTGTTGACATTGCAAGAAATCGAGCATCATCAAAATTTAGATAATGTAAACGGTAAGAAGTTTAAAAAGTTAATAATGTATGGACAATTAAAAAACAAGGTTTAATGAAAATTGTTGTGCCCTTCTCTTTGCGTTTAAAATTATTAGAAAAAGCCCATGTTAATTATGGACATTTAGGAGTTTCGGCAATGTTAAATCTGATATCCCCTCAATATTATGGATTGGAATAACTAAAGATGTGAGTAACTATGTGAAACATTGTGAAGTATGTCAATTCAATAAGAAGTCTAGACAAAAAAGATTTGGTCTCTTACAAATGTTACCCCCTACCAGTGAACCCTTTGAAATTCTTGCCATAGACACTGTTGGTGGTTTAAATTATATGGGTCTACAAAGAAATATTTACACATAGTTATAGATCATGCCACGAGGTATATGGACCTTTGCTTCTAAAATGAAAATACAGATACTTATATTAATTGTTTAACACAAATTTTTCAACACCAAGTACTAAAAATTTTAAGTGATAGAAATAGTGCTTTTACTTCCTCCAAATTTAAGCATTTTTTGAGAAACAATAATATTACACAATTGCTAACTACTTCGCATAGACCACAAACAAACGGAAAAAATGAAAGAGTAAATCAGACCCTGATTACTAGGCTTAATGTAAATTAAATTCACACCCTGGTAAAGTCTCCTGGACAAAATTATTTCGTGAAATAACGAATGAATATAACGACACACCCCATACCGTAACAAAATTTCCCCCTTCTTATTTAATGCATGGAAAACCACCTACAAAATTTACTTGATGATCAAGACATGTACCCACCAATTGAAGAAGAAAGGAAGATTGCTAAACAGAGAACTATAAAAATCATGAAGTAAATAAAGAAAGATATGACACTCGTTTTGAGGAATCTAAATTTAAGGTAGGTGATATAGTAATGTACGAAGAGTTTCGTACCCAAATACTCCTAAACTTACTCCCCTTATTCTGGTCCATATAAAATTTTGAAACAAATTTCTGGAGTAAATTTTGAAATTAACAGACCCAATTCCTCACTAAGAAAACCTCGGAAATTGTACACTGTACTAGATTAAGACCTTTCAACCCTGCAGATAATTTTCGATTAGCAACTAGAAAAAGTAAAATTCCTATTTTAATAACAGTAAACCCCAAAACGCCCAAGATCCCAAGTTTAAATTAATAGTGTTAAGAAAAAAAAACCTATCTATGATGATTAAGACTACCCAACTGTGACTCAAATAACTACCTGACTATGACTCCGATAATCCTACGATATTTTGATAACCCAATGAAGACTGTTGACGCAGACTGTTGATGAAGAAAACCTAATTTTGATGGATTTAGATGCCTACCTAAATTTCGTAGTTATTCATATTTAGAGAAATTTTGATGCTAGTTTGCCTTCCACAAATTACCATCTGAATTATTTTAAAAGAATATTTATTAAAAAGAAAATGTTGATTTGCTAAGTTAAAGAAAAATTTTGTCAATGTTAGGGCTAACATGACATGTCACAGGTTACCCTAATTTTGCCAAGTAAGTTGATGATCTGAGTTGTTAATTTTGTTGACACCGGAGAAACCTTTTGCCAGCACAAGGGGTAGTTCCTCCGCAGAGAGATGAACCTCTTGCTGTCTTTGCATCACAGCACCCTCGTGATCACTAACAATCTTTCACGTTGGACATCACAGAGGATAGCCCATTTCACCTCCAGGTTTGTCACTGATGTCATGATTAGTACCAATGATTTTAGAATTTGAATATTTTGAATTGAAACTAGTGACGATGTTAAAGCACATAATGTTTTTGAAAATTACCTAATGTGAAAATGATGCCCATTTACTTAATTAAGGATTTATAACAAGTTGTTTTGAATTGTTTAATTTGTGATCTTATGTATTGTTTAAAAACTTGACAGGTATCTAAATCTATGCTGTAATTGAAGTGAAACTTTCAGAATAATATAAGAAATCAATTTTGTAATAATATTGTCTAAAGTAAGTTGTTTTGAACTTGAACTTATTGAAATATCTTCTGAATTATATATTGTGAATTATTTTAAAATTTATGTAAGTATTCGAGATTAGGAATATGAAAAATGGAGATCGATGAATGATAATTGATGTAACGAGGAAGTTTTGAAATCATGTGAAATCATGTGTAAAATGAAAACACTGAATACAAACCACATACAATAAGGACTTATTTGATAAACAATGTATAACGACTTGAATTTAAACTGAGCTTAAGGACTCCAAGAATTATACGTCATTTAGGACTCATTATTGAATGAAGGACTTTGATTTAATTAAAAAGTTATTTAGATTATATAGCCAATAATATTTCAGTTATTTGAATTTCATTGCACATTATATAATAATTATAAACTTATTGCATACTATGTTAATTCCATATATTTTGAATATTCATTATAGATTTCATTGTATATTTCTTTCATTTCATTATTTTGTGTAATGGTGCAACGAAGTCATAAAAGTGAGTTTAGTATTATAGTAAGATTCAGGAGATTTAACTTTGGATTTGTTTCGGTGAAGTTAATTATGACGGGTTATGGACAAAGCTCTTGACTCTGTAACCTTGATGTGTTTTAATTCTCACCCACCTTGCTGTTTATCGTGACTTCTTTCCACCAATGTTGCATTCAGAGACATGTAATTGTACTCACTTTATTATATAAGAGTTCATCTGTATTATGTTGTGAAAATGTCACCTTTCAACGTGACGATTTTCCCTTTTTCGGGGGGGATTTGTAATAAATTAAATATTAGGCCCTCCATTCTATCAGTTAAATTCCCTTTCCTAAATCCAATCCCCAGTAACATTACTTTAGCGCTTTAAAAACCCATAGCAACAGGACTTCCCAAAAACAGCAAACGTTGCATTTCTACACGTGTATACGTCCCGAGAAAGGCGTGAGTTCGCATCGCCAGCCCGAAATTCCGCTGACATTTCAAAACAACAGCCACATGTACCTCGCTTCTAGCGCGTAATGTTGAAAGGTGATATTGCACTTCGCTCCGAGCATCTGAAATGAAAGGACGTATGTTACTATCGCTCCTAATAAAATGATTCGACCCGACTGCTTCAAAATTTAAATTCTTTCAGGCTGAGTCTAGCTCCAGCCATGTAAATTGAGCTAGTTTCCTTTTCAGGTTGCATTTTAAGAACGAGATGTAATGATTATATTACACACACATATACATATATATATATATATTTTTGCCCCCCCAAAAAAAGTTGCCCTTCTGACGTTGCCCCCCTCCCCCCCCCCAAAAAAAAAAAAAACCTCTGGGCTGGAGCCGCCCCTGATTGATGTTAGCGTTTGTGGAACCCAATTTTATTTTCTTCAATTAATATTTTCCCTGTGGTATTTTTCGAAAGTTATTAGTCCCTTGTAAGATTTGAAAATGGATAGCCCCCGTCTGTATAAAACCAAACATTGAACTCGATCCTACAAAGATTGTCAAAAAACAAACATAAGGACCCGCTGTAGCTTATCTTTCAAGATCTCCCGTTAGCATCAAATATGAAAAGGAGGGGATCATCAGTAGGACTGATTAACCAGCGAGCATTGCTTGCTCGAGTTGTGTTCTACTCTAGGGGGCACTTACCACCCACTGCCTTTGTGAGGTCACGTAATGAAGTAACGTGATTAGTATAACACGGGGAATCATCACGGGAGGGTGAGTGATAAAAGATAATACGCCTCTCGGGGCTCGAATCCGGAAAATGTAGCGCAGCCCCGCCTTTATCATTTCACGGGCTAAGGTGACTGCCTACTTTGAAAATGTCTTTTTCACTATTTTGGTCAATTTTATTTTTTGCAAGAATCGTGCAATTCAATCTTTTCTCGTTTCAAAACCGTTTTGATTTCCATTCTACATCAATTAGAAGCAGAGTTATAGCTATTTTAAAGAACATCGTCTGCTACAAAATTGAAGTGGCATACAACTTTAAATGCGTTTTTCTCAGAATTATGTTTTTTTCATAAATCTCTACCTTTATAATGATATCTCACATAATAACGCATATAATTTGAAATTTTCGGGAAATGTTTTAGATGCTATTGTTAATGAAATGACGTACAATAATTGATGTGTAATAAATAGTTTTTTATTTGGGTTGTTTTTATAAGGAAGGGAATGACGAATTGGGGAAAATTTTCATATTGGAACGTGAAATTCTCTGTATTATTTTTGCATTTTAAAATTTCTTTTAGATTGTAGGTCATTTTTAGAAAACTGTCATATGTATCATGTGTGAGAAGGAAATTAAAATAGTAGCGTTAGGATTTTGTGCAGAGTAATAGGCGTTTTAGCTAAATTTCATTAAAAATTACTTCAAATTGACCAATTTATAAAAAAGTATGGTATTTACAAGTAAGTTTTTGTTCATTTTTTTATTTTAAGTGCTATTTTACTATAAAGACCAAAAAAATCCTTAAAAAATTGATTTTTTTAAAAAATTGGCTCCGAACGTAGGCACTAACCTTGAGATAATCTTCTGGTTTTTCAAAAAATCAATAAATCATCTACAGAAGAGTTTATTACTTGTACGAACCTACAAACATATTAAAAACGTTGTGCGAGGGCACACATCACTTTTTTACATCATGAAAGTTACAGGACATCCAAATAGCCCATGTTTTATCCCATCTTATTAAAATAGTGCTAAAAATCTCAAAAAGCTATTACATACCCTGCCGCTTTATAAAATCACATTCATCCCGATGGATTTGATTTCATTAAGCGGCTGATTTTAAAAACCGGGATTCATTTGAAATAAGTTTTTTGTCCTACTAGAATGAGTTCCGTAAATAAAAGTGAAAAAAGAAATCCAGGCCACTTCAATTTAATACATTATGCGTTTAATTCATTCATTTAATTATAATTTTTTACAATTCTGTCTAACTGCGGTTTGCTTCTCGCCGTGCAGTTTTCTATAACAATGTTGTTGCGTTCCTCATCCATCCGTAGGTTCTCCTCTCCAAACAGGCCAGCAAACTGCTGTGCTTTTTCACATAGAATAAGCGAGGGATGGGTTTCATCGCGTTCTCAAACGAGCTTAAAAGTACGGACTCTAGTCATCAGATTTGCAGGATAAGTTTCCATTCTTTTAATTTCAACAGAAATGGCGACTCTTTGCATCAACAAGTTGAACAAGGCACTTTGAGAAATTCCCAGTTTTGACGAAGCTTCTCGTCGGCTGCATCTCGTCATATCTTTCCAGCATTTCTTGCTTTTATCTAATGCTGCATCCACACACATGCAGTCATATCTGCAGTAAGCACCCCCGACTCCTCTTGACACATTTGGGGGTCGATTAGTCACGCTCCTCCCCCCAATCGATGCCTGAAAGAACACTAGACTGTCTTCCAGACTTTTCCCCATTTAGAACCCCTCCCTTTCCACAAGGTCCCTCGTGTCTCTTTGATGATCTGTGCGAAAACCGCCCGATCGAGGGATCGCTGCAGAGCGCTCTGCACCATAAATCACTGGCTTCCCCCCCCCCCCCCCCCAGAATACTGTGCAGTGCAGGTGTGTGTGGACGCAGTGTAACACTTAAATCTTTTACCCATAGGCATGTTCACTCACTGCTGACAGAATTTCAACTGACCATTTGATGAAGAAACTTTTCGAAAGCCATGAGAATCAGTTCTTCCCCCCCCCCTCCCCTTCTTCAAGGAATCCTGTTCTGAGTTTGCTTATCTTTCCTTTCCTTTGTTCTCTTCCCCGTTTAATTTCCAGAAAAGGGGTAAGGAATGTTGTGGAATGCGAAATAAAAGGTGAGATATTGTTCCGAAAAGAAATGGTTAAGCACTGCAACTCACACATATTTTGAAATGAAACTCTGCGTAGAAATGTAGCATTTAGAATTTCAAATCTTTCAGAAACTTCTTCCTCAATTTTTTGACATGCAATCGGTTCTTACTTTGCGAATGCGTCTTGTATTACAGCGACAAACTGGGATCTAACCACTCCAATTTTATATCTTGAGGATCATAGAACTTCTTAAGGATATCCAGTTTCCAATTTCAGCTAAACGTTGCCCATCAAGAGGAACTTATTTTCAAATTCATTAGAATAAAGAATTTTAGAAACTTTTTCTATAAACTCTTTTACAGACGCATTTGTGGTTCTCCAACATTCAAGCTATAATTTTAGTCTATAGTGCCGTTTACATGTGCCAAAAACCCGGGTCAAAGCAGGGTTGTTTCTTGCATTTCCACGCCTCTTCCCTACGATAGGGAAAAATGCAGGGTGGAATTTCGACCCTGCTTCGAACTAGGATAAAACCCGCTATTTACCCATGATGCATTTCGAAGCAGGAAGCTAGCAGTAAACAAACATGGCGGATTTTAACATGTGCGAATCCATGAAAATGCAGCCAAATGATCGATGGAGGGATCTGGAACCCCTTAACGATCGCATAATTTTCAAGAAAACAGTGGAAAAGTGCCTATTTTATTTCCGGAGGATTTCATTTATTTCTTGATCTACCACATCTAGTTTTTAAAAAACCCATCCCCAATTACATTATTAATAGACTGGTACTGCCATCTGGTATGTAAAATAAGAAATAAAATTTCTTCTGGGTAAATGAAATGGATTGTTTTTAATCTTTTTGGTGTGTACTTTCAACACTCCAGTGCGGAAATATCACGGGCAGAAGTTGACCTTTAAAAAAAAAAATTTGGGGCAAAACATTTAATTTTTAAAAACAGTTTGTTATAAGTTTGCACATATTACATATTTGAAAACTATGACTGTATATTATATTCTTTTGTTCGTGCTTTTTATAACAATACTAGCGGCCCGTCCCGACTTTGTCCGGGTTAAACAATTATCTATCTTAAGTAGATAATTAGGTAGATTTAATTTATTTTAAAACCTCATGGTATACCACATTTTTGGTTTCGTTTTCTGAGGTTTTAAAATAAACTGATTCCTCCGCATTTCCTGACCTAGAGAGACCAACATATAGTTGTCCATGAGTAAAGCATCTTTCCGTAAGTCAAGTCCAATATATTGTATTTTGATCTTGGGATTTGTTGATGGTGATGGCAAAAGAAATTTTTATTGGAAATTGTAACGTCAGGCACTGAATTGGTTTCCGGGGGCCACCCGCATGTCGATTTTGATACGTTCGGCCCCATAGCCTATCCCTACAGGAGTCCACACACAAAAAAAACACGAAAAAAAGCACCATAAATGGCACAAAAAATTTATAACTTTTTTAAATTAAAAATTAAAAAATCCGGCTACGTCAGGCAACTGAATCGTGTCACCCCGCGTACCGATTTTGGTACGACTTGGCCCCATAGTCTCGCTATCAGCGAGGACAGCTACAGAAGCTGTCCGAAATAAGCAACTTTAGGGGCAAATCATTAAAATATTAATTAAAAATACTCCGGGGGCCTGATTTTCAAAAAATAATATGCCGGTTTTTAATCTGAACTATCAACTATATCTATAGAAAATTTCAGCTCAATGAAGCAATACTTTTCACTTCTAAACGAACAAACATAGTCCTATTCGAAATAATCAATAAATTTCACAGTTTAAATGAAACACCCTAATTTTTTGAATAAAGTTCAATAATTCAAGTTCGATTTACGCAATTGTGCATAAAATTGTACATAAATTCAAAACATAAAGTTAAATAAAGTTCTGTAATTTACACCAATAAATTTCCAGTTGATAGCCAATAAATTGTAAATCTTTTTTTACCTCAAATGTATAATAACAGCGTAGTTCCAAATGAAATTTTCTTCAATAAACTCTTAACGTAGCCAATTTCAAAATCCTTTTTGTATTTATCAATACCTCTTCCACTTGAATCTTTAAAATATTAAATGTTTTACTGATAATAAATGAAAATGTAGTTTCATGTGTTTGCTATGGTTACTTGACTATGGTTGGCAAAGGAAAGTTGTAAATGTGAAGCATCAGCTCAACATTTAGCCTAACATAACGTTATTTGTACTGATCAGATATACATTAATATATAGCCTATGTCCATCTGGAATAATGTATCTTTCAAATAGTGAAAGAGTTTTCAAATAGATGCAGTGGTTCCGGAGATTACCTCCACATACAAAATCCGCTCTCTCTCTTTATATATCAGTATAGGTATATAGCCTATGTCCATCTGGAATAATGTACCTTTCAAATAGTGAAAGAATTTTTTCACAATAGGTGGCAGTGGTTTCGGAGATTACCCTCCACATACAAAATCCGCTCTCTCTTTATATATTAGTATAGAGTATAGATTATGTAGAGTATAGATACCCATGGTATCCCAAAGTAGAGTAAGAGATGAAATAAAAATACAAAAATAAAAAAAGGATTTTAAGTAAAGAATGTTTTTTGTAAATGATTTTAAGCACCTAAAATAATATTTCAAATTAATATTTCGTTAGTATTAATTAAAGTTAATTTTTTAAAAGAAGAGGTGTGCTTGAAACCGTAGTTTATTCAAAAATAAAAAAAGGATTTTAAGTAAAGAATGTTTTTTTAATTATTTTAAGCACCTAAAATAGTATTCAAATTAATAGAAAGAGGTTAAGAGATGAAATAAAAATACGAAAATAAAAAAGGATTTTAAGTAAAGAATGTTTTTTTTAAATATTCAATTTTTTTTAAAAATAATATTCAAATTAATATTACGTTAGTTAATAATTAAAGTTAATTTTTTTAAAGAAAAAAGCGTGGCGGAGAGCGGCTAGTTTCGAACCACTAACGTCAGAACAGAAGCCCACCGCGATAGCACCACGATAACGATCGTTGAAGTGTTTGGTACAAAAAGCGGTAGAGGACAGTAGCGGTAACAATGGAGATTGTTAGGATTAAGCCCCAAACTTTATTTCTACGGATCAGATATATATAATATATAGCCTATGTCCATCTGGAATAATGTACCTTTCAAACAATGAAAGAATTTTTCAAATAGGTGCAGTGGTTCTGGAGATTACCCTCCACGTACACAATCGCTCTCTCTTATATATAAGTATAGATATAACACTCTTAGGCAAGACATGCTAAAAAATGCTTAACTCTATCGGAAAAATATTACTCTAAATCATATGTTGATACTTTTTGAAGCTATTTAATATTTTACAAACAGCATAAAACTTATTATTGATGAAAAGAGATTCATTTGCATTAATTATGTTAATTTTTCATAGCTTCTTTTTTTTCATAGCCTTTAGCACTGAAATAAAAATACAACATTTTCATTTAAAGTGTTATGGTAAAATTAATAAATTTAATAAGTATAATCAATAATTAAACGTAACATTAAAATTTATATATAATTAATTATTTTAGAATTCACAGATAAAAATTAATTTATATCTATTTATGATTTTTTTTATTTATACATGACTAAAAACTACTGAAACAAAATTGAAATCAAAATTACATTTTGAATTTATAAAAGGATTTATTAAAACAATAAGTATCTTAAAATTAATCTTATAATTTAAAAAATGTACCTATCGATTCGAAATTTTTTTTTTTCCAGTCTCTATTACTCCAGGAATTTAAAACAATTTCTTCCCACCAAACAGAGCTTCGTAATTTTGCCCACATTCTTCGTTGTGGAAAAACTAAATTTAGCGATGAAACCACAGATCGTGCGATTATATCTAATATCCGCATCAATCTTCTAGTTCTTATATTCCTTTTTTCCAGACTATTTCCTAAATTATTCTTAGAACAATAGAAAAAAATCGTACACTTTCCATGATTATCAACAGCGACTGATATGTGCTGCATTTAAATAATAAATAAACAAGGAATGATGGTGTATGATGATCACTTCCGAATCATGTGATGGCCTTTACTTCCGGTAAGGCGGGTAAAAGCGGGACGAAAATGTTGTCCCGTGTAAACGGACTTCAAAGGATTTCCCTGTAGCGGGTAAATCCCGGGTATTATTGTTGTCCATGTAAACGCAGCTTATGAAAACTTTTGCATCCCATAAACTACACAAATTTTTAAAAAAATCATCAATGAAAAATTTTCTCGTAAAAATGCTACAAAGAATTCCTACTGGTTTTCCATGGATAACTTTTGAACAAAATTCTCCGTTAAAAAAAAGACAGAAAATTTTTCTTATTGAGTTTCTTTTAGAATTCCGGCCCAGTAATACGTTAAAAGTCTAGAACAGGGTTTCCCATACTCTATTATGCGGAACTCTGATGTTCCACTGAAAGTGAATAGGAGTTCCGCGAAAACCTGGCATTGTTTTATATTCTGCAACGGCTACAAGGAATTCAAACATGTTTGACGGATCAGTGCTCTAAAATGTCTAAATAATTAAATACTAAATAAATAATTAATGTTTTTCATTATCATCTTTTAAAATTTTATAGATTCTGTGTTATTACATCCCCTACAAAATAAACAAGGTATTCCGTAAATTTCAGGATTTACGAAGTGTTCCATCGCAGAAAATAAGTTTGGGAAACCCTGGTCTATAAAAATAAGAGAACCATTTCCCTGGTCAGAGAAATGTTACTGCACAGTTCCGATGATGTAGCATTGAAGTTTAATATTTATTCAGAAACGAAAATTGCTTGAGGTTAGAAAAGGAATGTATGTAACTGAATGTAAAATTCTGAAGCTGATTTACAATTGATTATACTCTTCCGAAAGTGAAGACGTTTTAGATGTAGCACCATAGGATTGACGTTGCATTTCTTCCATGAACGTAGGAAACACCGGCTTTCGATTTATGAGTTTGTAATTATGAAATCTACACGAAGTATATAAACTATTGAGTTGGAAATATCTTCTGAAAAATTTCATCCTACATTTAAAATGCTACACTTCTCTCTAATATATCCATAGAAATAATTTTAGAAAACATTATCATTGAATAACCGAGTGAGAAAGATAGCCACATGACATTGCAATCTCAGTGAAACATTCCTGGGGGAAAAAAAGTGTTTTTTGTCACATATAAATCTAAACAATTCATCGTCATTTGCTCTGTGAAGAGATACGCAACGAATTTTCCGATTTAAAGGGAAATGCCACGCCTAAGGTCAAAAAGCATCACTGAGTGTCAAACTCCAACTACACACTCAATTTCAAAGCACTAAAACACAGCTGGTTAATGATTACCTGTAAATGATTACCTGTGTTCTGACACTTACCTGTGTATTCTTCAGCTCATGGCAAACAAGGATTGTTATCGTTGTTTCTCATGCCCCTGGCGGGGATATTTCAGACCAGATCCCTATAGCCTAGCGGCCTGTGGTTTAGAATCTCACCACAAGGGTCGAGTCCGATTGAGCCAGGTGTCACCGCAATTTTGACCGAAGGGCGACATATGGGTGATCGTAGCTTCTCCCACCCTTTCTGACCTCATAGAGGGACTTTCCTGTCTATGGATCGGAATTAAATGATATTTATAGGGTGTAAGGGTTTTAACCGCTTTGCGTGGGATTTCTTTCATGCGAGAACCAGAGACGACACAAAAAAGACTTCCAGAATTTTGTCCCAAACTTTTATTACATGATTTTTTAAGGGACACGGCACATACAACACATATAAAGTAATTAATGCAGGATCATTTAGCAGACAAAGCCATATTTGTCACAAAAACGACCGTTGGCCTCTGCCTTTTTCCCTCTCCTTACACCCCCGCATCCAACAACCAAAGCTCCCCTCGCACACGCCAACCTTGACACGGGTTACCAGGCATGGCGCGCCTTTCATAGGGATTCGATCCAAGCCCCCCCCCCCCCCCCCAGGCACGATAGCCGACGCGCTACCGCTAGCCTACCTCAGGCGCAAAGAGAGGTAAGTCTTACTTCATCTGTAGGTCCGATAGCAGGAAGCAGTTACAGTAATATATGCAGGTTTAAAATATTTTGATGTGTATCGTAAAAAATAACTGTTTTTTTTTTCCCTATGGCAGATTCTCCTCAAGGAATTAAAATGTGATACCCTTAATGCATTTGAGAAGAACAATTGTTTTCGAGACTCCCAATTTAAGATTTCCCAAACGTCCATTTATCTTAAAGGTCTTTTTTAGTTACTTCTCTTTGCCTTTGGACCATTGGTGGCTCCAAGGGGGGGGGGGGCAATAGAGGCCATTGCCCCCCCCCAAAAAAAAAAGCTCGGCGTATTTTTTTTCCATAGCCTAAAATTATATAATCGTAGACCTAATACTAAATGAGTTCAAATTTAAAATGAGACGATGTTTATTTCGTATATATATATATATAATATATATATATATATATATATTATATATATATATATATATATATATATATATATATACATATATATATATATACATACATATATATATATATATATACATACATATATATATATATATATATATATATATATATATATATATATATATATATATATATATATATATATATAACCCTAAGATTGCCCCCCCCAAAACGACGTTTCCCCCCCCCAAAACAAAAACAAAAAACCTGGACTGGAGCCACCCCTGCTTTGGACTCATCCTATACTAGATAGGATGCAGACCAGAAAGCAAGATAACAAGAATTTCTGTAGCTAAACGGGCATCAGAATAAAACAAAGAAACTTAAAAAAGGGGGGGGGGAGGGACGTTCAACTTGGTTTTTTTCTCAAATTTTCAATATTTTACAATATACGCAAAATGAAAATTCTCTTCCACTACACTGAGGACACTTAGAATTCACAAATACAGTCGGACGTCTATTTAACGAAGTCACTAAATCCGGAAAAAAAGTTCGTTATATGGAAAATCGTTAAATAGAGATTCACCTTTTACAATACTTTAAACCACACAAAACAGATTTTAAATTCATAAACACTAAATATTATTAATAAAAGTAATTAATCACACCTTTATTTTGTAAATTAATACCTGTTTTTTTTATATATCTTACCCATCAAAAGGAAATCTACAAGGAAAACAAGAATAAAACAAAACATTGTCCGGGAATACAGTGTAATTTCGATTTTAAAAAAAAATTATATTAAAATTAATGAATTTTAATGATATTATCGCATTTATTATAACGAGTAATTTTAAGCATACATTGCCTCATGTGTCCTTAATTTTAATTACTGATAAAGTCTCTTAATTTTCTCTAAGGTTTTGTTTGAAAAAACGTTGTCTCTCATAATACGTCTGGCATCTTTGCAATGCCCTAAAAAGCCCTCCAGGCGTGTTTCTTCAAACTGTAGTTCGCGTCGGAATGTGTTATAAAAGAGAGTTAATGTGTTAAATGTGTTAAAAGAAAGAATAAATTTGAAATGTTCAGAAATATTTTGAGAAATATGGAGGAAAAAAATATTGGATCGCAAGAAAAAGTTCTTTAAATAGAGAATGCACTTCTCTATTTGGAGGTTATTTGCGAAGAAATTCGCAAAATGTTCTTGGTTCCAAGGAAAAAGTTCGGAAAATAGAGAAATTCGCAAAATAGAGGTTCGTTAAATAGAGGTACGACTGTTTGTATTTTGTGTAAGAATAGGACCTGTTTTTCAAAAAATTCTTCCGAAATGCTGCATGAGAAGTCATTTTCTTCTAATTACTTCCTAATTTCTCAGGATTGTTAACTGAAGAGTTTGTCACATAGCTGCGCATCATTCTTGAAACCACGCCTATTTATAGAGCATGAAATAACATGCAAAAACATAAAAGAATAGCAGGGAAGATTCATAAAAATATATATTTATGACTTTAGATTCATGCAACAATTCAATGCACAATTATGCTTACACACACACACATATATATATGTGTGTGTATACTCGATATATTTTAATTTCCTTTATGCTATAGACTACTGCGACCTTTACCCGTGTTCCGAAGTCAGAGATAGGCCTTTAAAATAGAGCGATAAAAATTTTGCCCCCCAAACAGTGATTTCAGTGCACGCAGATACCTTAAATGGCACGACATGAAATATGTGGACGTTCAGGAAAACTTCTGCTAAGAAGGAGCCTGTAATTTTTACCGCAAATCTTTGGACAGTCGAAAGTTTCATAATGAAAAAGACAAAGAATGGGGAAAAACGGGGTTATACAGACGATCTTAGAGCCGGAGGCTGAGGGAACTGGAGATCTTTAATCTTTTCCGCCCTCCCAGGGGATACATATTACTCTTCAATCCTAGTTTCCAATCTCTGAGTTTCTCACTCCCTCCCTCACCCTACCCCGGCGTCTTATTATTGTTCATATTTCTTGACTTCTTTTTATGACAACTGAAGTGAAATGAGTTCACCTTTATCGTCTAGGAGACGTTGATTAACTAGGACTCATTTCACTGTACACGACGTCTTCGGCTCAAATTAATATAATTGAAGGGCGTCTGTTCAACTGAATGTCGGCTCGATAGGCGACGGATTTTAGGTCTAGAATATCCAGTCGCAGTAATTCACATCGCTGTCTTTTCATAAATCACGGATTATTGGAATGACCTCCCACTGCCAAAATGAAATCGTGCTTCAGGGTGTATCATGTTTCTGGGTAGCGAATGGACCTGTTTGGGGTATCCCAATATTTGTATCATACACATGCTTTCGTACCCTTCTAGTTATACCTCAATTTTTAAAATATGCCTAAAACAATATGCCTGCGCTCATGCTGAATCATCCAGACAGTTGAACACCCCATATCTATATAGTAATAATATTATATATATATATATATATATATAATATATATATATATAGTATATATATATATATATATATATATATATATATAATATATATATATATATATATATATATATATTATATATATATCTATATATATATATATAATATATATATATATATATATATATAAATATACATATACATATCTATAATATATATATATATATATATATATATATATATAATATATATATATATATATATATATATATATATATATATATAAATATACATATACATATATAGATATATATATAGATTATATAATATATACAGTCGGACCTCTATTTAACGAAGTCGCTAAGTCCCGAAAAAAAGTTCGTTCTATGGAAAATTCGTTAAATAGAGATTCATCTTTTAAAATACTTTAAACTATACAAAACAGATTTCAAATTCATAAACACTAAATAATATTAATAAAAGCAATTAATCACACCTTTATTTTGTAAATTAATACCTATTTGTTTTGTATATCTTACCATCAAAAGGAAATCTGCAAGGAAAACAAGAATAAAGCAAAACATTGTCCGGGAATGCACTGTATTTTCGATTAAAAAAAATTATATTAAAATTAATGAATTTTAATGACATTATCGCATTTATTATAACGAGTAATTTTAAGCATACATTGCCTCATGTGTCTTTAAATTTAATTACTGATAAAGTCTCTTAATTTTGTCTAAGTTTTTTGTTTGAAAAAATGTTGTCTCTCATAATACGTCTCGCATCTTTGCAATGCACTAAAAAGCCCTTCAGGCATGTTTTCTTCAAACTGTAATTCGCGTCGGAATGTGTTATGAAAGAGAGTTAATGAGTTAAATGTGTTAAAAGAAAGAAAAAGTTTGAAATGCTCAGAAATATTTTGAGAAATATGGAAGAAAAAAATATTGGATCACAAGAAAAAGTTCGTTAAATAGAGAATGAACTTCGCTATTTGGAGGTTATTCTACGAAGAAATTCGCAAAATGCTCTTGGTTCCAAGGAAAAGTTCGCAAAATAGAGGTTTGTTAAATAGAGGTCCGACTGTATATATATATATATATATATATATATATAATATATATATATATATATATATATATATATATATATATATATAATATATATATATATATATTTGATTTCATAGATTTATTCAACAATATCAATATAATTGATTTAAATAGGGTAATTATAACTTTAGTAAAAATCATAATCAATACTTAAACAAAGAATTTAAACTAACTCATTTCAATAGGCTATTAGATTTAGTAACTAAACATAATTATATAGTACACAATAATAGTTTATACTTACAGGTTAAAGGTGTACCACAAGGTGGAAATGCTTCCAGTATGCTAGCCAATTTATTTACACATTCTTTTGAAGTTGATAATATTAATAATATTGTTAATGGCAATTACCAAATATCTATATATATTGATGACATAATTGTTATTAATAATAGTAATAATAATATAGCTCTAAATTTTTACCCTCCTAATCTAGAACTAGTACAAAATAGCCAAGAAAAACTTAATGTAAACTTCTTAGATATAAACATAAAATAAATTCTCATAGTAATTTTACTTTTGATCTTTATGATAAAAGATCAGAGTATGACTTTAATATAGTAAAATATCAAAGTTACTTAACTTGATTACATAAATCTGTATTTAATAATATTATTGTTAATCAACTAGTAAGAATAAATAGGCTATGTTCTAAGGACAATAGGCATAATCATATAAAGATTAGTTAGTAGTGCTAAAATCTAATTATTACCCTGATAGTCTTTCCAAGGACATAAATGGTTGTTTTAGATTTAATGAATAGCATGTTCTGTTGCTAATAATTAGTAATACAAAACTAAATAATAATGTTAGTAAATATCTATACTAAAAAGTAAATAAAAACTAGTGTAATTAAAATATAAATAACTCTTAGTCATAATAAATGTCTAAGTTAACTTAGGTTATTATGTCCTATAAAACAGTACCTAACATTACAGTACCTTTCTTACAGTATCCTAAGTAAGTCTGCTAAAGAGATTCCATTGGCTCCATAGTTACAATGTTTGTGACGTCAGTCTTCTTGCGGTCTCCTAAACTTAACTTTCACTTTTTCTGGCGCCGAGTTTGGTGATCTATGCTAAACCCACTGATTATTCCTTCTTCTGTTTCATATGGATTGTACGGTGTCTAAGTGTGTTTATTGCTCAGATCATACTTATTAGAAACAATCCATTGGTTTTTAGACAGTATCGGCACCGCTGATGAAAAGATACTGTCTAAAACCTATTATTCACTTATCTATTCATGTTTTTTCACTTATTTTTCATGTTTTTGGTTCCTGGCTGTAGTGGTTTATGGATTATACTGTTTTTTTCACTTACAACTTTGTCTATACGCATTTGATATAAACTGACATTATATATATATATATATATATATATATATATATATATATATATATTATATATATATATATATATATATATAATCAATCGTTTAGCATGGAATTGGAAGTTAACTTGCGTTTAATTTATCGTTCCCTTCAGATGGCTGCACCAGTCTACAAAACAAAATTAACTGAAAATGAATTCAATACTGCTTAAAGATGGCTAAAGTATGAAAAGAATGCATTGTCATCGTGTTCTATATATATATATGTATATATATATATATATATATATATATATATATATATTATCAGCGCATGCATGCTGTTTTAGATATATTTCAAAAATGGAAGTATAACTAGAAGGGTACGAAAGCATGTGTAGGATAGAAATTTGGATTATCCAAATCAGGTTCATTCGCTACCCAGAAACATGACACACCCTGTAGCGGCATTTCGTTTCGGCAGTGCATTATTATTAATGTAAAAGCATATCTCTCTTTCATCCTCTGTGGAAAACTAAAGTAAGTTTCAAAAGGTTTCTTACATTCCTGCGTCTGAATCCAAATTATGCATCCCATAATGTTTAGCCAAAGGTTTCGAGGACGAAATTTGGATAACCATAATACAGAGGCTGTTCATACATTTTTTAGACGATGTATATTGTATTCACAAAACTAAATTACATAAAATTCTTGTGTTTTAAATATTCTATTTGACATCCCTTATTCTGAACTATCTTTCGACACTGCAATTTCCAGGATAATAATGCCTTTTGAAGTGTCAGAAGAGGTATTCTATCCCATTCCTCCTGAACAGCTTTCCAGAGTCCTGTAAGGGTTTTTGGGACGACGTTTGGATAATGCAGATTTTAAAAGTCCGAAAGCACAAAAATCCATAGCTGGTACATCGGGAGATTTAGTAGGGATATCAGTGAAGGGTATGGCCTTGATACCAGTTTTTTGTTCCATTTCTTTTAGGAAGTTTACAGGGGAGTTTGATGTGTGACTGCTAGCTTTGTCCTGATGGAGGTCTCACAGATTGATGGCACTGTGGGTAAAGCGATGGTATTTCATTCAGAAAAAATTGGCGATAAAATATGTTCCTGATAGTATTTGGAGTTAATCCTGACATTTTTTTCCACTCTCTTTATTTTTAACTTGCCATTATAAGAAAAACCAGCAACAATCATGAATCCCTTAGAAAAACTTTCTTCCGATTCTTTGACACATGTACTTAAATTTTTTTCTCCCCTTTTATGATAATAAATGGCTCTTTTTTTTTGTTGCAATCATTTAAATACACCCATGATTCATCTATTGTGACAATTGTTTTCAATTTTTCTTTCGATAAGTGTTTCTCATATAGAATTCTGCAGCGTGTCCTGCGTTCAGCGATATGATTTGGAAGAAGACGATGCACATTGCGTTTTTTCGCTTTCTTAAGATTTAAATCAACGTTTATCAGTTTGTTTACAGTGGACACTGAGCATTTTAATGATTTTGCAACTGTCCTTTGACTAGGGGGAATTTCTTTTAACATTAAACAACGTACCTTTGCAATAGTCGAAGATGTCCGTTTTTTCCTTGGATACTTGTTTAGAATTTTTGTCCCACTTGAAGCTCCAATTTGACGTTTTTTTCCTTTCTTGTTGACGATATTACCTATCGACGCTTTTGATATCACAAAACCATGACTCTCACATCGTTTTTGGATAACGGAGTATGCATATTTCTCTTTCGGAAAGAGCATAAATGTAGCCTTCGAACCACTGCTTTGTTAAAAACACCATTTTGAATAAAAACAAAACTTTCAACCCGCAGAATATAATTTTGACTTTTAAAACATAGTACAATTGCAATTATTTCTTTTGCAGCAAACAATTTTTTATTACCGCTTACCAAATCGTCTAAAAAATGTGCGAACAGCCTCTGTATTAAAATCATTAAAATAAAAGCAACAAAAGCTACTGAAAATTGATATGACAGAGGGGAAAAAGCCTCAGGCAATTCATTGTCCATAACAGTGGGTCTAAAGTCAGTTTATATCAGATTGAATTATTAAATAATTACAAGACAAAAAGAACTTTTTATATACCATGTTTTTAAATTTTCTGTTGAATTATATAAACATGACAATTCTATCTATTAATAAATACTTTAAAAAAATTTTTTTTTGATGAATTATCCCATCCACTTGAAAGAAAATGATCAAATGCGTAATAAAGAGGTATCAAATGCGTAATCAATCGTTTAGCTCGGGAATTGGAAGTTAACTTGCGTTTAACTTTTCGTTCCCTTCCGGGCCGACAGATGGCTGCACCAGTCTACAAATCAAAATTAACTGAAAATGAATTCAATACTGCTTAAAGATGGCTAAAAGAATGAAAAGAATGCATTGTCATCGTGTCCTGAGCGATTCCAAAAGTTTCAAATGTCTAGTTAGTCGGGAAGTTAGTTATAAATAGATTGCAAGGTTTGTACCGGACAAACAAACACATACACACAAACAAACAAACAAACAAGAAAGCGATTAAATAAAAACATAGTAATTACAAAACATGTTCAAAAATTTCCTATAATGACACATTTTAAATATTTTTACTTGCGTTTCTACGTTAAAAAACAGGATAAGGTATTGTAAAATAAGGTGTCCAACAGTTTTATAATGAAATCTCCATCAGATAAAGGCTGTACTTTCATTTGGTCTTTACCCATCTCTGCGTGGGACTGAGTTTTCAAAATGATGAGCTGTCAAACCCCAAAAAAGATCGACTTTATTCGGAAGAAGATCCGAGAGCAGTATTCTCACCTATTTCACCGAATATTGAGCAGATATTATCTGAGGTCTCATTCAATTTTTTAATTTGAGTTATATATAAATAGATGAAGTGTATAATTTTCAGTGTTTTATTACGTCGCCTATCATTTTGAAGTCATGCTTTTTTGCAATTTAAATTTTTGTTAATTTATACCTAACTAGCTGAAAACCCGCACTTCGCTACAGAGTACATTCAAATTAAATACAACGGTCAATGTATGCAATTAATGCCAAATATATGTATAAATATATTTATAATAAATGCAACGATCAATGTATGCAATTGATGCAAAAAAAAAAAAAAACGAAAAAATATATTTATAAAAAAATCGTAACGGATATTTTTATAGACAAAATAATGTAGAAGAAAATATTCAAATTGAATCTAATAGAACATACTAAAGAATATAGAACAGTTAATATAGTACAGTTTGAGGAACATTTCTTTTACTGTATTTTAATATATTTTTGGATAATGTCCAATCGTCTGCCGCATTAGCAAGATAAAGAAATTTTTTTTTTATCTATTTAGTTGTTATGCACGTGACAATCAATTTATTGAAAGTACCAGAAAAAGAAATCACGTGATCGGCATTTAATAAATTAAAATTCTAAAAATGAATCTTTAAAAATTCACAAAAAATCAGAAAATGGAGGTAAAGATTCGAAAAAGATTTCATTTTAAAGGAATTTTTAGGATCTTTCTCATGATATAAATTTTATAATCCGTAAATTATTATTTTAAATGCAAATTTAAAAAAAAGTTACAAAAACAACTTAAAAATTTAATTTTAAAAAATCTACAAAGAATTTTTCAAAAATCTCTCTTAGTGCAGTCTCCCCTACACTATAAGAAGAATCGCCAAGCAAGATTTCAGTCCTTTAGGTCCAACGGTTTCGTCTGTGAGTTGTCTGTCAATCGGTGAGTCTGTCAGTTACGGAACTGTTTTATATATATAGATTGAAGTACACATGAATATATAAAAAAAAGTTTTAGCCACACGAGATGTGCCAAAATAAAAAGTGCAGAATATAAACGGGACATATTTTTATTGTAAATATGCAAAATGGGTATATACCCAAATGTACAGTTATTGATTTTTGAAAAAAATTTTAAAAAAATTGGCTTATTTCTTTTTTCTATTTTTTTTTGTTAACGTTATCCTAATTTAACAAATTTAAAATAATAGAAGCAAAAATTTTAACTGTGGGTTGTGTGATTTTTTTATTGAATCAAAGTGGATCTCGGTCGAAAAAAGTTTGCTCATCACCGGTTTAGAATATTAGGTATGTGAAACCGCCTTTTTGTGGATGGAGTTGTCAAACAAAAGCGTACCCTATCAATTAGCGCCAGAATGTTAACAGATAGAATGTTTTGGGTGCATCCTTCAAAGGACAGGTTCGGTTCGGAGCGCTACGGTCAATTTGTTGCTACACGAGGGTTTCTAGACCAGGACCTACTGCTTAACCCTTTGCGGGGCGCCGTTTGCACAGTGAAACGCCTAAATCTAGTCTTTTTTCACTTGCATTCAATGCATTCCAGTTAAATGAGCAGAAAAATGGTTAGTACTGCCATCTGTTATCAGTTTAAAGAAGTAAAAACATTTTGTAACCTCTAATTCTTTAAGTTAAAAAATCTGCGCCATGCAAACGTGTGGAGGTTTTGCCATTGAAAGAGTTTAACGGTGATTCCGAAGGGCTGCAAACATTCATGCCAACAGTGGGACTCGCACCCCAACAGACAATGGTACCGGGAAAGCCAGCGCCCCAGCTATTCGGCCCATCGTCCGGGCGCAAGAGAAATACGCCCCGAACAGGGGACTCGAACCCCGGACCGAGTCTAACGCAACACTCTACCGACTGAGGTATCTGGGACTCCATGACGACCGGAAACAAAATTGCCTTCGGTACTTCGACGTTTGCGCGTCCACACGTGCCGAAATATCTTTTAAAGGGGTCGTGCGACAAAATTTTGTTCCAAAGTTTAAAACCCTGACAAAGCTCTAGCAAGCCGAAATGTGGCCTTGTTTTATAGGATCCAAGAGATACGCCCGCACAGGGACTCGAACCCCGAACCGAATAGTTAGGATAATAACGTCTCACTTCCAGTAGGGGAGCATATGTCGAAAAAAAACGTGCTCCGTGGCGGTATTAATGACGGAACATGGGTGGATATTTTTTTTCATCAGAAACTACCTGTAGAGGGATAATTTCCATGGTGTCACTCTTTGGTGTGTGGCGCATAGCATTAATGACGTCATCAAGATGGCCGCCCTGGAATTTAAAAAAAACCCACTTATTTCGGTTATTTATCGGCCGATTTTCTTTCGTAATGCCTCATGTGAGAAACATTTTGAAACAAAGGATTTCTCCTGATGGTTTGTTGTCTGAGGGGCGAAGTCTGAGTCTACAACAGGGATCGGGGATGTCTGGGGACAGAAAAGAGGGGGAATCCTCGTGCTGATGTTTTATTGTAAGGATACTCCCCTTCCAAACTATAACCCCCTCTCCTTCACCACTCTCCCACGAGGCCATCCCTTTCTTTCGGTACAGATTGAGTGCAGATCCGTTTTTATTTTATCTAATGGTTGTTTTTTAAATGATGTCTGTACAGTTGAAAGATTTGTAGTAAAGACGTAAAAAAAAAACGTCCATTTATAAATTGCCCTGTAACATGGGAAATTTTCAGTGTTCGGGAACGAATGAATTCAATTTACATAGCTTTTCGTGGTAAAAAATCCGCTCGGTATTCGTCGTGCCTTCCGGAACCAATCAACGACAAGTAGCGAGGTACCACTGTATGTAGTACTAGCTGAAATCCGCGCTTCGCTACGGAGTACATTCAAATTAAATACAACGGCCAATGTATGCAATTAATGCCAAAATAAATAAATGTATATATTTATAATAAATGCGAATGATCAATGTATACAATTGATGTAAATATATATATATATATATATATATATATATATTTATAAAGAAATCGTAAGGGATATTTTTATATACAAAATAATGTCCAATCGTCTGCCGCAATTAGCAAGAAAAAAATATTTTTTTGTCTATTTAGTTGTTATGCACGCGACGATACATTATATTTAAAGTACCAGAAAAATAAATCACGTGATCGGCATCTAATAAATTAAATTCTAAAAATGAATTTTTAAAATTCACCAAAAATCAGGAAATGGGGGTAAAGATTCGAAAAAAGATTTCATTTTAAAGGAATTTTTAGGATCTTTCTCATGATATAATTTCATAACCCTCAAATAATTATTTTTAAATGCAAACTTAAAAACAGTATACTAAAACAGCTTAAAAATTTAATTTTGCAATATCTAAGAAGAGTTTTTCAAAAATCTCTCTTAGTGCACCCGTACCCTACAAGAAGAATCGCCGTGCAAAATGTCAGCCCTTTAAGTCCAGCGGTTTGGTCTGTGCGTTGTATGACAGTCAGCCAGTCAGTCAGTCCAGTTACGGAACTGTTTTATATATATAGATAATGAATTTCCACCTTTTATTCGAATCCACCAGTTACACTTATCTTTCGATTAAAATCCCCAAAAACAGCATTTGTACGCATTTGAAAGATGTTTCTCGGAGTCAGAGAAATCGATGTCCATTCTGGATAATTCTTTTCATGTGGAGTCGATGTGCCTCGGACACAGGATGAAATTCTGCCGACAAGTTGGCCTTATTTAGGCTTTTATTGACAAGTTCACCCAAAACAGGATTTTTAAGGCCCTTTTTCCACTTTTTGAAAGGTCGATAATTTAATTTTTTTTAATTTTTATGTTTTTAAAAAATGAAATCCGTACTTTTCCCCCAAAATGCCAGTCATTCTGTACATTCATTACTTTAAAGAGTGTCTCCACAATGGCTCTGGGCACGTGTCACAACGTAGGGGCGATCAAAGTTGAAGCCGTGTCTTATGTTATTGTAAACGATCCCGTTCTGGTATCCGAAGAGAAGCAAGCCCGAGGCAGGAGATGCCGGTGCATAGTATTCAGTAAATGATTGATGATGCTGAATAAACACGACTCGGAATTGATTGGACGGGGGAGTAGATGCACCATGTTGAATCACGTCTGATGAGAAGGTGCACAAAATGAATTCCTTATGAGATCACTTCTTATTCATTGCAAGCCACTACACCTTACGGCCACACTTGGAAGGACAATGGACTGCGACAGCCTCATATGAATCGGGCCATTTTATACCACACATTCAATACTTAAGAGAGAGAAACACACACGCATAACTTATCTTCATAGTCTATATATATAAAACAGTTACGTAACTGACTGACATACAACGCACAGACAAAACCGCTGGACCTAAAGAACTGAAATTTTGCATGAGCGATCTTCTTATAGTGTAGGGGAGCACTAAGAAAATTTTTGCAAAATTCTTCTTAGATCTTTCAAAATTAGACTTTTAAGCTGTTTAGTAACTTTTTTAAAGTTTGCATTTCAAAATAATAATGGAGGGCTATAAAATTTATATCACGAGAAGAGTCCTAAAAATTCCTTTAAAACGAAATATTTTTCGAATCTTTACCCAGATTTTCTGATTTTTGACGAATTTTAAAGATTCATTTTTAGAATTAATTTCTAAATGCCGATCGAAATGATTTCTTTTTCTGGTACTTTAATTTATCGTCACCGTGCATAACAAAGTAATAGACAAAAAGAAATATATTTTTTTCTTGCTAATACGGCAGACGATTGGACATTATCCAAAAAAATATTAAAATACAGTCAAAGATATGGTCCTCAAACTGTACTATATTCTTTAGTATGTTCTATTAGATTTAATTTGAACTATTTTTCTTCTACCATTATTTTGTCTATAAAAATATCTCTTGCGATTTTTTATAAATATATTTTTGTTTTTTTTGCATCATTTGCATACATTGATCGTTGTATTTATTATAAATATATTTATGCATATTTTTGGCATTAATTGCATACATTGACCGTTGTATTTAATTTGAAAGTACACCGTAGAGAAGTGCGGGTTTTCAGCTAGTTATTTCATAAAGAATTCGTTTTGTTAATCTTCATAAAATCACGCAAAATAGATGAAGCATCGCAATGGCTTTGGTATTTAGTAGCCGAGAAAAGGTACCTTTTAAGAGCTAAGACACTCGACAAAGATATCCCTATTTTCAAACACCAGTAGCTACGAAAATCTTTATTATTCAGAAGTATGATCACTTCACCATGAGCCAAACACTCTTTCTTTTTTATAGATGGGGCTCTCAACTTTATTTCGAGCTTGAAAAGAAATTTTGCAATTGTTTAAAATGTCAACCATTGTCTTTTTCATCGTTCTGCCACGATAACGTCGGAACAGTTGGCTAGATTAGCATGAAACTTTATACACACGCAATATAAGCATACATCCTTAAGATGACACACTATTATGTCATTCCTATCATAAAAATTTTAATGACAATAAAATTTATCAAAATTTTTTTGAAATTTTCAACTTTTTAAAAACTTTTTTTCTATGAAGAACTAAAATTTTCATTTCAAAGTGGGTCATTTATATATTATACTAGCTGAATACCTGTACTTCGCTACGGAATACATTCAAATTAAATACAACGATCAATCTATGCAATTGGTGTAAAAAATAAAAATATTATATATATATATATATATTTATAAAAAAAATCGTAACGGATATTTTTATAGACAAATAATGTAGAGAAAATATTCAAATTAAATCTAATAGGACATACTAAGAATATAGTACAATTAATATAGTACAGTTTGAGGAACATATCTTTACCGTATTTTAATATTTTTTTGGATAATGTCCAATCGTCTGCCGCATTAGAAGAAAAAAAAAATTTGTTTTGTCTATCTCCTTGTCATGCACGTGACGATAAATTAATTTAAAGTACCATAAAAAGAAGTCACGTGATCGGCATTTAATACGTTAAATTCTAAAAATTAATTTATAAAAATTCTCCAAAAATCAGAAAATGGAGGTAAGGATTCGAAGAAGATTTCATTTTAAAGGAATTTTTAGGATCTTTCACGTGATATAAATTTTATAACTCTCAGATTATTTTTTTAAATGCTAACTTGAAAAAGTTCCAAAAACAGCTGAAAAATATAATTTAAAAAAAATCTATGAATAAGTTTTCAAAAATCTTTCTTAGTGCACACCTATACTATAAGAAGAATCGCCATGCGAAAGTTCAGCCCTTTTGGTCCAGCGGTTTGGTCTGTGCGTTATATGTCAGTCATATATATTATATTATATATATGTGTGTGTGTGTGTGTGTGTGTGTGTGAGTGAGTGAGTGAGTGAGTAAGTAAGTAACGATAACGCCCACTATTATTACTTGTCGCATATACTAAATTATCCTCTCAACAAAACACAACCCCTACTCCAAATTGCGACCAAGAAGTAAATTAATTGACTAACTAGTTTGTCCCTTAATGCACGCGAAGAAAAATCAGTCGACTATGATTCAAACCTTGCGACTTTTATTTATACAACGCGCGTGTTCCCTGTGACTCATAACCACGAGACTTTCACTCTTATGCCCCACATGGTTTTACGATATGTTCGTTTCTAACCAATTACAGAATTCTAAATGCTTGGCGCCCTGTTGGTATAAAAGTTCCAGCAAAGGATTTTGTCCTGGCTTTTTCTCTCTGCTTCCTCATTTCCTTACGACTGTGCTGTCCGTTCGCGCGTCTCTTCTTTTCATTATACTCTCGTAATGCCGAGTATCGTGGTGTCTTAGTTTGCTCAAGCTCCGCCCGGTTCCGGTTGCCTTGTCGTCCATTTGTGCCACTTGGTCATCCTTTGATGTCCGCTTTTAAGGCTGCTATGTACTAAGAAAAAAAAATCGAATTTCCCTTTTCCTCTTCTTGCAGACTCTTGTGGTGGGAGGAGTCCAGTCGACAGTTCGAGAATTCCACCCCCCTTAGGATTGACATTTTGTGGAATTGTTATGGCTCTCTCTTTATAGGGGGGTTAAGCGCTGCCCCCAAATTTTTTATTTAAAGTATATTTTTGTCAACTATTTCCAGGTACATAAATGCCGATAATCCAATAAAATTGGTATTGTCAGATAGCCTAAACTTTTCTAAAAAGCGCTACGGGATTCATTTTAGAAATTTCGTCCACCGAAGAAATTTATGAGCGTTTAAAACACGCTATACCAGATTTTTCCCCGAATAATTTAAATTTTAAAATATTAATTGCATTTTTAAAAAAACGAAAATGTATACAAATGTAAAATTTCTTTCTCTATGACGGAGTAAAATTTTTAAAAAAATCTTTGAATCCATATTCGGCAATCCGTGGACACATTTTCTCCATAGGTTAACATTGAGTTGAGCGAATCCAATGGGGTTAGTACATAGCTGCCTTAAGGCCATAAGGAATCATGTGAAGTAAATACTTCAAAGGAGAGTGACTATGTGTTCCTCCTGCAAACCTTGTATCATCCTTTCGTGCCGTGTATCTTCTTCGATGATCTGCCTTCGTCGTGTGTCTTGAATAAATATAGCGGTTTAATGGATATCAAGTGTGTATATGTGCTCCTTATGTGTGTGAATCCATCTCCTGTTAAAGTTATTACTTACTTACTTACACACACACACACATTTTTACGATGTTTTTATTAACTCACTTTCTTGTTTGTGTGTGTGTGTGTTTGTCCGGTACAAACCTTGCAATCGATTTTTAACTCACTTCCCGACTAGCTAGACATTTGAAACTTTTAGAATAGCTCAGAACACGATGACAATGCATTTTTTCGATACTTTTAGCCATCTTTAAGCAGCGTTGAGTTCTTTTTCAGTTAATTTTGTTTTGTAGACTGGTGCAGCCCTCTATCGGCCGGGACTGGAACGAAAAGTGAAACGCGAGTTAATTCCAATTAACTTTATTTTCTTTCAAGTGGATGGGATAATTCATCAAAAAAAATTTTAAAAAGTATTTATTAATACATAGAATTATCAAGTTTATAGGATTCAACAGAAAATTTAAAAACATGGTAAGTTCTTTTTATCTTGTAATTATTCTTTTGCAGTTGTGTCACTGTTCTTCCGGAACCGGCGATGCGATTTTTCTACATGCAAGAGCGATTTCATTATCAAATTTTTAATCATAAAACGAGGGGATGGGAATCAGTTTGGAGTCCTGTATCAGGATGCTTGGTGGACACGAGCCCTTGGGCTTTCAAAGCGCATTCTGACGTTTAGAGCATTTACATAGACTCACTTGTTACTTAGTTGCTTGTGTTGGCAGAGTTCTCGTGTGAAGATTCCGACTCCCCGTCAAAACATGCCAGTCTCCATGCCAAGTCGCTCGGGATAGGCGGCTTTGACTGTCTTTTATTTATTTATTTATTGAGTGTGGGCGTGTCTGATTGGTAGCGTCATCGGTTTGTTTGCCCTTTGTACTAAGAAAAACGACGATCATTCTTCTGATCCGTTGTTTGTCTCTGACCTTTTAACTCTTTTGTTCGTTATTGGCTTTGTAAGTTTAATGCCTTAATTATTAGCTATAACCCCCAGCGTGGTACGAGATTTCTTAAGGCGACAGTGGACCATGAAAAGCTTTTCTTTCATTTATTAACCAATTGCTATGAAATTTTGTATACTTATACAGTGTTATTTAGAGAATTAAAAAGAATTCTGTTGTTGGAAATTCTAAACTTAAAAAAAATCAGAATGTAATTAATTAAGATATTAATTAAAATCAGTTTGTTAATGACTCTATTTAAAAATGCTCCATTCATTTTTGTCTCAGATATCTAATTTTCTTTCTTAAGCTAGCTTTATATAGTTTTAATAAAAGTTAATAGTAATATTTGATTTACAGTCCTATTTATAAAAACTAGAAAAGAAATCCATAAAAATAGGTCATTTTATGCAAAATTTCATCAAAAAAAAATTTTTACTGTTAAAAATTTTAAGTTGTTTTAAAATAGCATAATGAATTGATTACTAAGTTTTATTCTAACATATATAAATAATCATTTTATGAAATTTTATGAAAATTCGAGAAAAATTATGACGCGTGGAACATTTTGAACTTACCGAAAAGACATGAAAACTTGTTTTGAGAAAATGGCATTTAAAGTTTTAATTTGACTAACATTTCCATTGTTTACGTTTCAAAAAAATACTTATAACTCGGTTAATAATGATCGGATAAACATACTTTTTTTTAAAATTTAAATCTGATGAGTTGCAGAATCATTTTCTGAAAGAAAAAAAAAATCTTTTGGGGGACATATTTTTGTCAATCTGAAAGTCCATTGTCACCTTAAAGACTTATTGAACAATCATTTATTCAAAAGCTAATTTAAACTATATAAAACATTTAAAATATATAAATTTATTTTTGAAAAGTAATGATTTATTCAAAAAGTTTTCAAAATACTCTTAAAGTTCGCTCTGACTTAATTTCCAACTTCGTGATCCTTTAAATTGTAAAAAGTATATGTTTAAAATGCAGAGAAAAATATGCATTGAATGTCGGAAAGGGCAATGGAATTAAAGAAAAGGTCTCTTAAAGTTTTTTCGAGCTGTATCTTTAAAAAGTTCTTTTTCGTCCGATCGAAACTTGCTCAATAAACAATTCTTCTTTGATCCGAATCCATCTCATTTCAGAGGAAATGTGCTGCCATTAAACCAGCGGCGCGCAAACTGTGGGTCGAAAAAAAAATGGAAGGGATTTAAATTTGTATCATCAAATTTACATCAATGAAATATTTAAGAAAAAACACGCTTTAAATTTTCTATAATGACGTATTTTTAATATTTTTCTAAGTGTTAAATAGTTTATTATATGACGCTGTTACAGGGTGTCCAGCGAAGAAGTACCTGATTTCAAATTGAAAAATCTCGAGAACAAAGATCTGTAGAAGAATGCAACAAACGGTATTTTTATCGTGAAAGCTGTAAGAATTTTATACACTAATTTTCGAAATAGTTACAAAAGCTGCTAACAGATGGCGCTGTGCAACTCGTATCAGCATGCTTATATAAACTTGTAGTCTTTGCAATCACTATTTTTGAAGGTGTTTAACTTTAATTTATTATTAATTTTAATTGAATATAATCTCACTCTCAATTATCTTATTAGCCTTTAAACTTTAACTACTGAGCACATTATCATTGATTACTTAACATCTTGCGTACTGGAGATAAAACCTCATGGTCAAGGGACTCCAATCAACTCACTATTCTGCTCAGATCACTACATCACAATCTTTTCAAAATGTCCACCATTCGCTCTGTGGAGGTGGCGCAATAAAATTTGCCATCATACCCTGTAGTTTCTCAACAGAAATTGATTCAGCTGCCACATAGATCGCCGATTGAAGCTCGCCCAGCCTGATGGGATGGTTCCTGTAGACAGTGTCTTTTAACGTGCCCCACAAAAAATAGTCACAAGGACTCGGGTCCGGGGAATATGGAGTTCAATCCATGCCTGTTGCTCTATTGCTAAAAGCTGCTAACAGCGCCCTCTGTTAGCAGCTTTTGTAACTATTTCGAAAATTAGTGTATAAATTCTTACAGCTTTCACGATAAACATACAGTTTGTTGCATTCTTCTGCGGATCTTTGTTTTCGAGATTTTTCAATTTGAAATCAGGTACTTCTTTGCTGGACACCCTGTATATAAGATGTCAAACAGTCTTGCAAGGCTATACTTCTATTCCCTCCTACCTATATATGCGTGAGAGTGGGTTTTCAAAATGTGTCGATATAAAAACCATACGACGATTAAGACAACGCGGGATAGGATACGAGACTAGCACTCTCACTGATTTTGGTAAAACATACAATTCGAGGTCTCGGCTCACCCTTCGTATTCATTTTTCGCTATTTTAATTTTTGTTCATTTTATCAAAATGAAATGCAAATACATATTTATGTTTAAGTATGAAGTTTTGGTCACATGAGATTTGGCAAAGACAAGTGTAGACTTTTTGGACCGAAGTTCTTTTACACGGCTTACAGTAGAGTAACTGGCAGGGATCGTCACGTAACGAAAAAGCGTTATGCCCCTTCATAAGAGCTTTTTCTCAAGGACTCTGTGGCTGAATGGTTATCGCATCGGACAACGGAGTATCGGACTATCGCACTACGGAGTGAGATGTTAATTATATATATATATATATATATATATATATATATATATATATATATATATATGTTCGTTTAATCGGACCAGCCGATTATTAGGACCAAAATGATCGCATCCCGATGTGGTCCGTTTAACCGGAATCGACTGTATATATATATATATATATATATATATATATATAAAAGACAAAGTTGAAAGTGAAAAACCAGTATATGCCCAAAACTACTACAGCGAGGAACTAAAAACATGAAAAGATAAGTGAAAAATACGTTTTAGACAGCATCTTTTCATCAGCTGTGCCGATATTGTCTAAAAACCAATGGATTGTTTCTAATAAGTATGATCTGCGCAATAAACATACTTAGACACCGTACAATCCATAAGAAACAGAAGAAGTTATTAATCAGTGGCTTTATCATAGAACACTAAACTCGGCGCCAGACAAAGTGAAAGTTAAGTTTAGGAGACCGCGAGAAGACTGACGTCACAAACATTGCAACCATGGAGCAAATGGAAACACAGAAGCAGACTTACTAAGGATACTGTGTTATAGGACAAAATAACCTACGTTAACTAAGACATTTAGTATGACTAAGAGTTGTTATTATTTATTATTATTATTACACTAGTTTTTATTAATTTTTATTTTACTTTTTTAGTAGTTATTTACTATCATTAATCATTTACTTTTGTATTACTAATTAATAACAACATAACCTGCTATTCATTAAATCTAAAACAACCAATTATGTGCTTGGAAAGACTATCAGGGTAATAATTACGTTTTAGCACTACTAACAATTCTATAATATGCTTATT
>OU015493.1:5266579-5271579 GCA_907164885.2 Dolomedes plantarius
AAATGGAAATTATGTGACAATGAATTTGGTATTTCCAGCAGTTTTAAGTTATCTATCGGATATAAAAACTATCGATTATAAGAACCAGTTATTAAAGTCCCCAAGATGTTCTTATAAACTCAACCTATTTACCCTAATCTAATTGAAGATACACAGTCCTCAAAAAGAACTAAAAGAGGTAAAAGTTATAATAAAAGTAAGACTTTTGATAGTAACATATATAAAAATGCCTTAATAAGTTTTCAGGAAAGGTTTATAATTGATTATAAATATAAAATATTAAAAGCTTGGATTTTTTATATCGTTAAAAAACATATCATTAAGCTTTATCAACTATTTTTAAATACGAAAATAAAGAATTATCATTATCAGCATCTGGTATATGATTTAATACTAACACGGGCAAAACATTTAAAAATAAACTTATATAAAAAACAAAATTCAGATAATAACACATTTTGTGTACTAAATTTTACTAACCTTAAACTTAATAATATAAACTTCAATAGTATATTTGATAAACTTCATGATATGTTTCTTATAAAAGAAATAAAAATAAAACGTGCCTTTAAATATACTCTGCCTATGGGTAGACGTATATTTAACTATAATCAGGTATCCAAAAAATTTTCTGAGTCATTAAATTTAACTTGTGTTTGTCATCTGCCCATTTACAATAGTTATTTAGATGCGACACATGGTCATGTAATAACAGACAATATGGATATTGTGGAAGATGATGCACTGCGAGATTTGATGAATTTGGGAAATAAGTTTAGAATACTTTGTACTAATAATAATAAGAAAATAATTAGTTTCTTAAATGCTGATTTAGATAAATTTATTTACAAAATAGCAATTAATTATTCTGTACCTACTGAAGCTTTCAACCCTTGGAAAATTAATTTACTAAAACTAGTACAAGCTAAATTACCTAATAATAGTAATAACATTAATAATCCTTATAAACACTTTAAAGCTGCTATTACAAAATTACAAGATGACTTTATAGTCACTTATGTAGATAAAGCAGCCAACAACTATGCTATAATTTGTAAAAAATATTTTGCCTTATGTTTAAAAAAACAGTTAGAAAATAGTGATCTTTTTCAGCCATTAAAAGAAGCTACTAATATTATTATTAAGAAAATCATAGCTAAATATAAACTACTAGGTATTTCATCTAACATTTATCATTTTCCTTATATAACTTTAGTTCCAAAATTTCATAAAACACCTATTGCTTTTAGAGCAGTAACCTGTGGTCATAATACTTATGCTACAAAAGCAAGTAAATTATTATTAAAATACCTTAAATTAATCTATAAAAATATAACATCTGGTGTTTGTGGTATAATTGATAATAGCTATAGTCTAATTAGAAAACTACAAACATTAGATAACTGTAAATATATTGTAACTTATGATTTTAAAGATCTATTTAATAATATTGATATAATTGATTTAAATAGAATAATCATAATGTTAGTACAAAATAATATTCAATACTTAAACAACGAAATTAAACTAACTCGTTTCAATAGGCTCCTAGAATTAGTAACTAAACATAATTACATAGTTCATAATAATAGTATATACTTACAGTCCAAAGGTGTACCACAAGGTGGTAATGCTTCAAGTATGCTAGCTAATTTATACTTATATTATTTTGAAATTAATAATATAGAATATAGCAATTACAATATATTTAGATATATAGATGATATAATAGTAATTAATAGAATTAATAACCCTATAGACTTAAATTTTTACCCTCCTAATTTGGAACTAATTAAAAGTAGCCATGATAATATTAATGTAAACTTTCTAGATATTAATATTAAATTAAGTACTAACAATAAATTTACTTTTGACTTATACGACAAAAGATCTGACTATAATTTTAATATTGTTAAATTTCAAAATTATCTAGCCTGTTTACATAAATCTGTTTTTAATAACATTATTGTAAATCAGTTAGTTCGTATAAATGGGCTATGTTCTAAAGACAATAGGATTAAGCATATTATAGACTTGAAAGCTGTGCTAACTCGTAATAATTACCCAGTAAGTCTATCCAAAAACATAATTGGTTGTTTTTGTTTTAATGAATAGTTTGTTTAGTTGCATTAATAAGTTAAACATAACAATAGGTTAAAATAAAAATAATAACTACTAAAAACAAAAATAAAAATCATAAGAAAAATAAAAAAATAATTAACTCATAGTAGTAACAATAATAAAAACTAAATAAATAAAGGAATAATAGTCTTAAAATATGGTAACCTAAGTAAGTCTGTAACTGAGTATCCACTACCTCAATGGTTGCAAGTTATATGACGTCAGTCATCTTGCGGTTACAAGTTCTTAACTACCACTCTGACTAGCGCCAGGCTTGGTGTTCTTTGGTTAAGTACTTTTATTCAAACTCAATTCATTTATTATTCAATTCTTCTGTTAATAATGGATTGTACGGTGTCTGAGTGTGTTTATTTAATAGATCATACTCATCAGAAACAATCCATTGGTTTTTAGACAGTATTGACACCGCTGATGAAGAAATGCTGTCAAAAACCTTATTCATACTTTTCTTTACATGTTGGATGTTCCTGGCTTCATTTAGTTTTAGAGCTATTACTGGTTTTCTCTTTCATCTTATTCTTATTTATATATATATATATATATATATATATATATATATATATATATACACTCTTAGACAAGAAAAAACGACGCACCAAGGAGGGGTAATGAAGATTGGACACAAATTGATATTCATACAGGTTTTGACGGAAAATATGACGGAGAATATGATGAGTGTCGGACGCTTTTTCACCCATAAGGAGCTATGTAAGTTGAAATCACACTCTCTCTCTCCCGACCATAGGCGTAGCATCCAACTTGAAATAAATTCAAACGTTAATAGAAGTTCAGTAAAATCAGAAAATTGTAGTTGGTTTTTTTCCCCGCTTTTTCGAACTGTGACTCTGAAGATTCCGATTATGTCTTTGGCCTTAAAATAGTTTTTAACATTGATAGGATCCATGACAAAAGTTCGATGCGATATTTTTTTCTCATTTTATTTCTATTATATTTACTTTTCTCATTGTATAACTTTTGAATACTACTCCAACAGCCATTCTATTGTTATTCAGTACAAAAATAATCATAATATTTCATATTTTATGGAACGCCAGGCAGTCAAGGCGCGGAGGAAGGCCCTCACTGAATTCAATTCGTGACCCTCCCCCCCCCCAAAAAAAAAAATAAATAAATAAATAAATAAATTAGAATCACGCTACGCCTATGTCCTCGACCCCTGTCGTAGACTTGGATTTGGGACAGACCTATAGAGAGAAACTTGGGTCTGGGCACGTTTCAAATTGTTTCTGAGGTGAACAATTGCGCATTTCGGCTTTGTACTTTTGAATAAAATTTTGCAATTCAACCCCTCTAGAAAACATATCGGCATGTGTGACAGGAAAGTACCGAAGCTTTTTTTTTTAATTTTTCGACGTGTACCGAGGTATGACTGTATGCTGAAACCCCCCTACGTTGGTTTGCACAAAGTTAGTTTCAATAAAGGATTATTAAAATTTCCACCAACAAAGCTCCGAAAATGTGTTTGAATCAGAATATCTATGACTGTTGCAACCAACCGCGCGGAGCAAGTGAATTTTTAAAATGACAGTCGTACAGTTGTATGACAAAATATGCTTTACGATATATAAATATGTATTACATTTTCTATTCTTTTTTTCCGCTATTTTCTCCTGGCACTTCGAAGTAGCTAGGAAGAGTGGAGACGTAGCTGGAACGGAACACAAACGAAATAGAATTTTCCCGCAACAACTTTTTACAAGGTTAATAGAGGTATAAAAAAGGGCATTCACCAGCTCAATTTAATCTTTTATTCTTGTGGATATATTTGAGCTTCTTAAGTCAATATCTGATATGAAAGTTATTCAACACTCTCATCGGTTAGTCAGAAATTCCCCATGCAATGTGCATTCAGGACGTTGAATCCCCAGTTTTCACCATCTTGAGTGTTGCACAAAAATCCCTTTCCTCCCATACTAATTGGTACCGGACAAAACATGACGGCTGGATAGTAAATAAATGGACTAATACAAAAATTATACTCAACACGTCATTGCCAAATGTTGAAAATAAGATTACGAAGAGAGAAATGCTTTTAAAAATCCAATAAAACGATTGAACCCAATAAAAAGAAACAGGGTTACTCAACAGCACGAAATAAACAATTTCTGTCGTGTTTAGTTCTATATCTCATAAACATTATTAAAAATAAAAGTGGCTTTTTTTTAATAAAGCATTATTAAAAAAGAGAGAGAGAGAGAGAGAGAGAGGTAGGGAGATTCCTCGGAATAAACAAATGAACGTGTTTATGCGGCCTCGTGCTTAGTGAGTACCTTAAGACAGATTGAAACATGTCACTGAGCATACTCAGAAAGCAATTTTTAATTGTAAATTATTCTCATTAATAGAAATTGCGGTAACAAAAACCAAATTTGACACATCTATACATTAAAATCTTTCATTTAAGACCAAAATGAAGTAAACTGATGAAGAAGTTTTCTCTCACGGACTGCCAGAACGTATTTCCAAACGTTAGGTTTGGATTGACCTTCTTTTTTTGGGGGGGGGGGGAATGCAAGTGGAACCAATACAAAGACGAGTACACCTCTGTATTTGTATTGGTTGCTTCGTCTAAAAAATTTCCTTTTATTTTTTTTAATTAATTAATTTTTTTGCGCACGGATGTATTGAATTAAGTTTGTAACTCCTCCCGCCAGTGTGGGAGGCCAGACCACTAGACTATCCTGACATGCATTAGAATGTCATCCCCATCGATTACAAACTTTTACAAAAATGACCTTGATTACTCTTTACCGAGATAACACAACTTTACACGTCAATTCATACGGTCAGAAAAAATTTTGTTTCCTGATTTCTCCATACAAACGGGTTTGTAAATA
>OU015493.1:5274079-5301579 GCA_907164885.2 Dolomedes plantarius
TTTATATGAGTCACTACCTTAGAACAACCACTCGTTCAGTCACGTGGATTTCGTTCCTTGTATGGAGGGCACATTCTTTCAAAATTCCCTCCTGGAACACAATTTTTAGGAAAATATCTACAGACTGATTAAGGTATACGCAACACCTATAAAACGACATTTTCGGTCAAAATACCGATTTTTTTTCAATAACATTAAATCCTCCTCTTTTAACTTTTCAATTGTGTTTGAATTTATAAATCTGGAAATTGAATTTATAAATTTATTTTAGTACGAAAACAGTTATTTTTAAAGTGAGAAATGTTTTATAAAGTTATTTTTCTCGAAATTAATTTTATCATCGTTTCTCTCGACGTAAAACTTCCTATGACAAAAACTGACGCTTAAAATGCCTTAAAATGTTGCATCTATAAATGTTTCTAAAAGGGAACAAGACTGAACTCCCGATTGCATATTTATTCGCGCTTGTTTTTTAGATAGGTATGAAATGACGATGGATTTCAAGTTATTTTACTGTACATCAGTACTGAGTACTACTACAGATAAACAGGGTATAATCCCGAAAATACTCTGTTCTATAGAGATGAAAGTCCTTATCTTCATTCTCCCATTTATAAAATTATAATATACTAGCTGAAAACCCGCGCTTCGCTACGGAGTACATTCAAATTAAATACAACGGTCAATGTAAGCAATTAATGCCAAAAATATGTATAAATATATTTATAATAAATACAACGATCAATATATGCAATTAATGCCAAAAGAAATATATATATTTATAAAAAAATCGTAACGGATATTTTTATAGACACAATAATGAAGAAAATATTCGAATTAAATTCAACGGTCAATGTATGCAATTAATTTGTATGTTTAATATCCATAAAAATATACTATTTTGAATTAAATTCATAAAAAACTTCCATCTCATTGAGTCGTGTTAAAATTTAATCTTTTACCGTATTTCAATATTTTGATTGTTAATTTATTTCGTTGTTATGGCCGTGCTGCAAAATTAATTTAAAGTACCACAAAAAGAAAAGAAACCACGCAATCAGCATTTAATAAACTAAATTCTAAAGGTTAATCTTTCAAAATTCACGAAAAGTCTGAAAAGGGAGGTAAAGATTCGAAAAATATTTCATTTTAAAGGAATTTTTATGATATTTCTCGATTATAATTAGATCTTATAATTTAATAATATCTTAGATTCAAATTTGTACATTTCATAATCTTCAAATATCTAAATTTTCTCATCTACAATAGTTTTTTTTCTGTTCTGCAACACATTCTATTTATGGGATTGCAAAGAAAACTTTTATTCATTTTTTTAACAGAAGTATTTTCGTTTTATTTTATGATTATTCTTTTAATTATTTCGTTTTATTTAAGAATTTTTGCCAATAACAACTTCGCATTTCTTAACTCAATCCTTCAACATCTTCCCCAGAAAATCAAACTTGCTTATAGAAAATTAAAAATAAATGCATCTGATATTTTGTGTAACATATTAGTATGTTAAAAATATAAATGTAGTTAAAATAAACTAGAAATATCGGAAAACGCAGTTTTCCGACTCATTTAGATGTATTATTCTAAATTATTAATATATTCGCATTGTGGGAATCAGTTTGGCTATATATATATATATATATATATATATATATATATATATATATATATTAATTACAGTGGTGCGGAAATTATTTTTAGACTGCGACTTTTTTTAGCTTATGATTTCTTTAATATTCAATCAGGCGACCTCAATGAAAATTTTCTGATAGTAGCAACTTTTCAAAATAAAAAAAATTAGTAAAATATCAATAAAAGAATAGAAATAAGAAAATTGTGACAAACTAATTCAGAAATGAATGAACCGTCGATTTTGAGTACATTTACGTTGCATTGTAATTGTCAAAAAAAAAAATGTCTTTCTTACCTCATAGTTGGTTTTTACAGCTAGTAATATCGAAAAGCCAGTCTCGCTCACGTAAGTGAAAGCGAAAGGAAGCAATGTAAAAAATATACATTTTTTAACTCATAAGGAAGTGCAATTATGCATAGTTTAAAGCATGTTTTCAATTGAATAATACAGTAAGATATAAATGACTATCCACGACCAAATCTTAATTGATTCCCACCGTGCAAAGGAAAGAAATTCTGTTCATTTTCAAAGAGACTTGAATACTGTTTGAAAGCATTTCCTCATTTTAATGACAGGGATTCAAAGGATTGAGTCACTGTCCACATTGATTAGCAAACTGACATACACGCTGTGCATAAGACGGTCGATCTAACCTAATCCGATTCAGTCGTTTATTCAATCAATAACGTTAACAACGTCATGAATCAGTTAAATGTTTCATTTAATACTTAGTTTATCGTTATAGAATAAATACATCATTTTATAAATTCAGTCACAAATTGATAAATAAAGCATTTCATAAAAAAAAATGTTGCATGTGCACTCTCAAAATTTGCATTCTTAATTATTTTTGTATGATTTTATATGCATTATTGAAATAAATTATTTCATAGGGAATGCATTTCAGCCCCTCGACACAACTTATCGAATGAAAAGAAGAAAAAATGTTATTAAATTGTTTTTATATCAATTTTATGTTTTATATTTTAATAAATTGGGTGATAAAATGCATTGTTCCAGTCAATTCAGTCATAAATGCTTTTGTCACCACAATAACATTGCGTATGCACTCTAAAAATCACCTTTTTTATTTTAGCCTGATTTTATATGCATTATTATAAAAAATTCTTCTGTAACGAATGCATTTCAGCCTCTCAGAATAACTTATCGAATAAAAAAGAAATATATATATATAATTATATTGATTTTATATGCAAAATAGTTAATTTTCGTTCAAAAACTGTTCAATATTTTAATAAAATGGGTGATAAAATGCACTATTCCAGTCAGTTTAGTCATAAATGCTTTTGTCACCCCAATAACATTGCGTATGCACTCTAAAAATCAGTTTTTTTTTATTTTAGCCTGATTTTATATGCATTATTATAATAGATTCTTCCGTAACAAATGCATTTCAGCCCCTCAGAATAAAAAGGATAAAATTATCGAATAAAAAGGATATATATATATATATATATATATATATATATATATATATAATTATATTCATTTTAAATCAATGCAAATAGTTAATTTTCGCTCAAAAACTGTTCCATATTTTAATAAAATGGGTGATAAAATGCACTATTCCAGTCAGTTTAGTCATAAATGCTTTTGTCACCACAATAACATTGCGTATGCACTCTAAAAAAATTGATTTTTTTGGTTGATTTTGGCTAATATTATATGCATCATTGTAATAAATTCTTTTGCATTCCAGAATAACTTATCGGGAGGAAAAAAAATTCAATTGATTTTCTGTCACAGTTTAATAAATTGGGTGACACTCCTAAGTGTCACCAAGTCAAGGAAGAAAGTTTCTATTCGTAGTGTGTCGCATGCGAGAGATGTAAGGGCAAACTCACCTCTGACATGTTCCATCTTCCACGGCGTTAGGCCTAGTCGTATTCAGCGAGAACACCTTTTTCCCGGCACTTACTTTACATGCGGTTCTAGTACGCGTTCTTTCCAATAATAACTCGGACTTGGCGTGCCATTAAATACACCAGCGTCGCCGGAATGCCTTTCTATTGGATTGTTCGTCTCATTTGACGCTCTCAAAATAACGCCTCATAATAAAAAGAGAAGGGGCCGCAAATTATTTTGGAACGCCAACTTTTCAAAGCGCAGTCTGTCTTTATGATAGAGATTGATATGGGAGCACTTGTCAGCGGCCCCGGAGGGATCCCATTGGATGCGAGTGCATCCTCGCGCACGCGCGCCTCACTCGACACTGGAGGATGGAGAGCACGGATTGGTTTCTGGAGTTCGTATCAAACCACGCCTGATCGAAACACGTGGAGAGCCCGGATCGCTTGTTTTTTTTTCTCCGCGCGCGTGCCGAGCACGGAAACAAAACCTGTTTTACAGGATCAACCCTTCTCGAACATTCCGATTCGGAACAAAATAGAGATACCTACATGTTCAGCCAACTACTAAACAGATTATTATTACAGTCGGACCTCTATTTAACGAAGTCGCTAAATCCCGAAAAAAAGTTCGTTCTATGGAGAATTCGTTAAATAGAGATTTACCTTTTAAAATACTTTAAACTACACAAAACAGATTTTAAATTCATAAACACTCAATATTATTAATAAAAGTAATTAATCACACCTTTATTTTGTAAATTAATACCTGTTTGTTTTATATATCTTACCCATCAAAAGGAAATCTGCAAGGAAAACAAGAATGAAACAAAACATTGTCCGGGAATACACTGTATTTTCGATTTAAAAAAAAATTATATTAAAATTAATGAATTTTAATGACATTATCGCATTTATTATAACGAGTAATTTTAAGCATACATTGCTTCATGTGTCCTTAAATTTAATTACTGATAAAGTCACTTAATTTTGCCTAAGATTTTTGTTTGAAAAAATGTTTTCTCTCATAATGCGTCTCGCATCTTTGCAATGCACTAAAAAGCCCTTCAGGCGTATTTTCTTCAAACTGTAGTTCGCGTCGGAATTTGTTATAAATGAGAGTTAATGTGTTAAATGTGTTAAAAGAAACAATAAGTTTGAAATGTTCAGAAATATTTTGAGAAATATGGAGGAAAAAAATATTGGATCGCAAGAAAAAGTTCGTTAAATAGAGAATGCACTTCGCTATTTGGAGGTTATTTTACGAAGAAATTCGCAAAATGTTCTTGGTTCCAAGGAAAAGTTCGCAAAATAGAGGTTTGTTAAATAGAGGTACGACTGTATTTTTTTTTAATGGAACAATTCAGTTCTACAATTAAAAATCAAACAACCATTTTAGTGATATTTACATTAAATTTTTTAAATAATTTTCTGTTTTTATTTACAATTTGGATATTTGTATGATGAGTTATTTTCAAAACTTTTCCACTTTAAATTTAGAAGCGAGATCTTTTTGATAACCTGTATTTAAACGAAATGAAAAAGGTCATGCGTAATTTAAGAACCGGCGGCGTGTAGCTTCCGATTCAAAATATTTGGCGGGACCTAATAAAAGAGAATATCCATCATCTGTTTAATTTCTTTCTCATAATTACAACGAAAACCATCTCCTTCAAACTTTAAGAAACAATTATTAGATCCTCAGCTGGACCCGTTGCAATATCTTACCAAATATAACGAATTTATGAACATGGGTCAATCTTTTAGATTTGTATTAGCATTCGTTATTATTTCTAGAAAGGCTCCAAAGTTAAAATAGCTATAATATATGGCATGTGTCAATCTTCTTAGAACTTAGGATTTACAAATCTCAAGAAGTAAGCATTTAAGCCATTAGAGAAAGGTTTTGTCTTACGAACCGGAAAAAATTGTTGTACAAAAACGAACTTCAGTAAAATATAATTAACGAATATAGAGTATTTAACAAATATCTTTCGGCTTGCATTTTTTCTTCTACTGTGTTTGATTTATAGTTTTGAAAGTAATGAGTCATATCTAACTTTTGTAGAACTAACATTCTAGTTCCCTGTTATATTAAAACCCTTAAGTGATGAACACCTATCTAAATTTTCACCCTTCACAGATCACCCACAATCAGAGAAATACAAAATAGAGATTCATGTACAGCCACGCAAACAGAGTACAAGCAGAGCAATACACAGTCAAAATGAAATGCCGTATTAGGGTGTCATATTTCTGGGTAGCGAATTAACCTGTTTTAGGTAAGATCCTACTAGTGCACCCTAAACACGCTTTTGTACTCTTCTAGTTATACTTTCATTCATTTTTAGAATGTGCCTAAAACAGAGAGCTACACTTCCATTTTTGGAATATACCCAAAACAGCATGTATGCGCTGATACTATATCATCCAGACAGTTTACCAACACCAACACACACACACACACACACACACACACACACACACATATATATATATATATATATATATATATATATATGATGATTTACCGACACACGCACACACACATGTATAATAACAATATTCTATGCCGGTGACTGTCGGGATGATTTAGTATTAGCGCATGCAATCTGTTTTAGGTCTGGAAAACTGGAAGTATGATGGGGTACGAAAGCCTGTTTAAGATACAATTTGAGAAGGGTGAATATGGGATACCCAAAACAGGTACATTCGTTACCCTGAAACATCACACCCGAAATAGCATTTCATTTTGACAGTGCACCCGAGCTGCGATGGCTATTTGGAATCAGGTTTCTTATCAACAAGATTCTCTAAAGCCAACTCTCTTGGCTTCATTTGCCATGTCAGATGGGAAGAGCTTTCTAAACTCCAGATTAATGAACTAGTTAACAGTTTACGTATGCTTTCTTTTTCCACGCCAAGTACGAACACTTTGAAACATGACAGGAATTGAGTCTGCTATCATATAACAATTGACACTCGAATATTCTATTACTGGTTATTCTATCAAGAGTGGCAAAAGAAATTCGTTGGGTGCTTACAAATACGGATTCCCCATCAGAATCTTTACCAACTCATATGTTGCTTCAAATATCAGCAACACTGCACCGAACCATATATACCCAATTATCTTGGTATGCTCATTTAACTTTTTCTTGCTTACTTGAATGTCGCTAACAACTGATCGTAAATTCTCAATAATATTTTCCTCCTCTGCTGTTTGATAACTAATTTGATTAAATCAACTCTTGGGTTTCTACACGGTATAAACTTCCAGCAAACGAAATCGCCGTTTTGGACACTAGAGACTTTTTGTACCAGTACCAAGGTTACAGCATTTTTAACGGGAGTAGAGTCAGATACTGCTCAGAGTTAAACAGAACTGCACCGAACTTGAAATGCATCAACACCTAGTTTTGAAGCCATAAATGGTTTTAGATGAAGTAGTCGCTATCACTATGATTATTGAAATAACTATCATTATGATTATTGAAATAAGTTTCATTTATATTTCATAAGAATTACTAAAGAAAAAGATTAGTAACAGAAAAGATACACAATAATTACTAAAGAAATGCTTGTATTGCACTCGTCGGAACGATGAAATTTTTTCTGGACAATAATTAAGTATTTTCCTCTTCTGCTGTTCAGTCTACATCCAAAGCTAATGTTTTTCAGAATGGGTATCACAGAAAATGCTCATTTCAATTTCCTTATGAGTCCAAAACACACCCCGAAATTGGTAATTATTTTCTTACCAGTGATTTTTAAAACCGTGATAAAAAATAGTTTCTATAAAAGAGACAAAGTTTGTTTTGTCAAAACTTAAAATCATTGTATCAGACAATGCCAGATGTAGTATGTTTGACGGTGAAATTCTCTTTATCCTTGCCACTATTGAACATATCGTTGAAATACGGGTGTTAGGTCTTCCAATTTTTATTGAATGATCAGTTATAACAATGTTATCAACACTTATAATAGCACCTTGAAATATTTGCTTCTTTAAAACCAGATGCTCTTTCTCCTTAACAAATTTCTGGTTTTTAAAATCAAGACTTTTTTATTGTTATTGGGCAAAGTAAACATATACCCAAAATCTACAGTTCATTGATTTTTGAAATAGTTTCTCAAAATTTACTTATTTCGTTTATCTGTTATTTTGTTAACATTTTCCAAATTTTTTAAAAAAATTTCTTGTCACCCATAAATTTTCATTGGGGTCGCAGGATTTTTTTTATTTAAAAAAACTTGGTCGAAAAATGTTTTCTCCCTCCTTAGTGAAACCGGCCAGCGGTTGCTCAATAGCATGCTAGTTTTTGTTTGCCTACTTTCGAATCGGTATCACTACGGTTGTAGTTAATGAAGAAAATGCACTTTTGACGCAATAGCCAGCAACGAGTGTTGAGTAAGACTTTACTAGAATTTGGACCTTTGTGTTTCGGACATTCTCTATGAATGGCACTAAGAGTTGAATTTTTTCTCTAATCTCAAGCAGTTCTGGGCCTGTTTTGGGTATCCCACATTTGTATCTTACACAGTCCTTCATACAATTCTATTTGTACTTACATTTTTGTAATAGACCTAAAACAGCATGCATTCGCTGATACTTAATCATCCAGTCAGTTCACCGACACACACACACACACACACTAACACACACACACACACACACACAATATATATATATATATATATATATATATATATATATATATATATATATATATATATATATATATATACATATATATATATATATATATATATATATATATATATATACATATATATATATATACATATACATATATATATATACATATATATATATATATATATATATATATATATATATATATATATATATATATATATATATATATATATATACATATATATATATATACATATATATATATATATATATATATATATATATATATATATATATATATATATATATATATATATATATTTACTATCAACGCATGCATGCTGTTTTAGGTGTACAATAATACGCAATAGGTGGAACCGACGGAAGATCGCGTAAGTCGGGTTACAACTTTGCATATAAATACACATATAAATTTTGTCTAATTGGGGCCAAGAAATTACAAAAGCACCAGTTTAAAGGAAAAATATTGTATTAAATAAAACTATTCTATTACATATTAATATTATACACATCTAGACGGTATTTAAAAAATTATGTTGATGGTTTTAAAAAATCCAATAAAGTTGTCTGCCGTATTAACGCCTTTTTTTTCGCGAAGAACTTCTTCATAACTTCTTCATATATTTTTTTATTCCCTGCTTTGTCGTGATCCCGCGATCTTTATTAGTGTCTCTATTCTCTTAATTCTCTAATCCTTTCTAAACTGCTCTGAGACCTTCTGTCAAGTTTATAATTTTCATTAGGTTATCTTGTGGAATTGGAGCTTGTCCTGACTGAAGTGTCGGATTCTTCAGTGATGCTTCAGTATCACTGAATCACATCTGCATCAGATCATCGACGGTCAGCTCCTCAAGGTGAGAGTCCAATAGCTCATTGTTGACATCATCTCCGTCGACTTCCCTATCTAAATGCCTGGCGAGATCGACTTCTTCTATCACACGAGCAGTAGGATCAGTTTCGGGCGTTGTTTCCGTCTCGTTTTAAAGAAAATATTGGACAAAGTTTCTTCCAGACATCGTTTAAAGTTTCTTTTTGGGGGAGATTTCATTCCAAGATTTAAAAAGGTGAAAAGGGTAAAATCAAAAACCGCGCAACTTCTAGTTCGCGTAAATCGGGGTACTACTGTATTACAAAAATGATAAAAAGTATAACTGGAAGGATACGAAAGCCTGTTTAAGATACAAATATGAGATGTCCATTCTCCACCCAGAATCAGCATTTCATTTTGACAGTGTAAGAGTAGCCGATGGCCTTTTCCATTCTTGAACGTATTTACATTTCGTAAATTACACAGGTAATTGGTGACCGGGAATGCTTTGTTGTTTTAAAACTTATTTTCAATAAATACGAAATTTTTGAATTTATATTGTTTTGTGAATAAATACAAAATTATATATATATATATATATATATATATATATATATATATATATATACAGTCTAACCTCCATATATCGAAGTAGCAAAATGCGCGAAAAAAATTCAATATATAGAAATTTCGATATCTAGAATTGACCTTAGTCTTATCATAATTCTCCTAAAAAAATTAAGGCTAATTTTCGTATACAAAACTCCATTTCTAATTTATATGCGAATCCCATTAAATGAAAGTTAATAACTAAAAATGAATTAATATGAAAGATTTATTGATTACTACATATCTTTAAAAAAACAATAATGCAGACAGTGGTTACAATGATCACAGTTTCATTCTTTAAAAAAAAACTACGAATATCTTGCTGAACAGTTAGTTTTACGGAAAGTTCAAAGAAATGTTCGTATTTATTCAGTCCACTAAAAACTTCATCGGGGACATTATCCGCGAATTGAAGTCCACGACGTATTGTTTCAAATGCCAAAAATTGGGAGATTTTATTCTAAAGTGGAATAAAATCTCCCAATTTGTCTTGAAAAAAATTTCGATATATAGAGATTTTTTCGATATATAGAAACAATTTTTCTATGTAATGAACATGGAGATTTGCTAAGAGTTCGATATATAGAAAATTTCGATATAGGGAAGTTCGATATATGGAGGTTCGACTGTATATATATATATATATATATATATATATATATATATATATATATATATATATTCGAAATTTAGATGTATTTCATGTGAAATTTACTCATTGCCTAAGGCGTTGGATTTTGCGAAACTTCGAAGTTTCATTTTGAATGAATAGTCCATAATCATCGAGCCCCAGAAGAATTTTCTCCTCCAGTGAGAAAATGAGCGTATCATTCGTATACAATAATTACAAGATAAAAAGAACTTTTTATATACCATGTTTTTTAATTTTCTGTTGAATCCTATAAACTTGACAATTCTATGTATTAATAAATACTTAAAAAAATTTTTTTTCATGCATTATCCCATCCACTTGAAAGAAAGTGAAGTTAATTGGAAGTTGCGTTTAACTTTTCATTCCCGTCCCGTCCCGTCCCGGCTGCACCATTCTACAAAACAAAATTAACTGAAAATGAATTCAATCCCGCTTAAAGATGGCTATAAGTGTCAAAAGAATGCATTGTCATCGTGTTCTGAGCTATTCTAAAAGTTTCAAATGTCTAGCTAGTCGGGAACTGAGTTAAAAATCGATTGCAAGATTTGTACTGGACAAACACACACACAAACAAACAAACAAACAAACAAGAAAGCGAGTTAATAAATACATGTTAAAAAATATGATATCAGGGCCAAATCGTTACAAAGTTTGTGTAGCAGTTTCATAGCCATGAAAAGAAACTTGTAGAAACCAAATGCATATTTTGGGAATGTCATGCTCGGAGATCGATGATAAAGTTGATAGACGACAATATTGTTGTTCCCTGTAGAATGTGAATAGAGCCTCCAAGGAAAGGTAGTGGGTGCCTGTCTAAGTTATGTCATACAGCCTATAATCGCCGCAGTCACCGGACATTCTTTGGTCAACGGGTCCAGCTCCTTTGAGGGTCAACAAAGCCGTCCTGTCATTGCAAACAAATGCCTCTCCAGCTTTCATTTATTTCAGCTAAATTATTTTAATCTTTCTAAAAATCTTAAAGGGACAGTGGACCTTCAAGCCTATTTTTTTTTGTTTTGAATGGATTTGCTTGAAATTTGAATATGTGATTAGTGCCATAGATATGTAAAAGTGGTTAAAATTTAAAGATGAAATATTAATAATTTATGAATTATGAATTATGAATTATATCAAAAATTGGCCTCATTAAAAATGTTCCATGCGCATTTCTTTTGCATATAATATGGTAATTTTTATTTACAGGATACCTCATAGAACTAACAACGAAACTTATTGTTTATTTTACGCATTCATTAAAAATAGAAAGAGAAAAAAATAATAACAGTGAAAACACCCTTTTTATGACGCAAAATACCTCTAAATCATCTTTTCGAGTACAAAATTTAGAAATTACGAGCTACGAAGCATCATTATTTTCAATAAGATTTATTTGATATACAGTTAAGTATATAAAACTGAAATTTCAAAGCAATACAATAATTAGAAATGCGCCCGAAGTAGTTTGAATATTCGTATGACAGAAAATTTTTATTTTGAGAAAAACGCATTTAAAGTTATTGCTATTAGTAACCCCATAATATATAAATTAAATACAAATGCCTATAACTAGGAAAGTAATCGCAGAAATTAAAAATTCTTTTTGCAACACATTCCTACTCGTCCGTAGTTTCACAATTCAATAAAATAAAAAAAATCGAATTTTTGGACAAATTTCACGATTTTGAAAGTCCACTGTCCCCTTAAAGCGTCCCCTTAAAGCGTTATACCCGATGAAATATGAGTGTTACGCTGTTTCATTTTCGAATTTACAAATCTAGGTTGCAAAGACATCTGATAAAATTTAAAGGATTTTTCCAAATAGAATCTTTTTATGAATTACCAAATTTCTGGTTTGTAATTTCACTAATGTATGGTTTTAGAAGGTAAAGCAGCTCATCCCTCCATTAGTCTGCGATTTTTTTTTCTTTTTCCTATCACATATCTACTTTCGTCATCAGTCACAAAAATCTAGCTGGACATCCGGTGAAGGCCGAATTCAACCTAATAATTTTTAATTCATTTTTCTGCTGTTCGCAAAGTTGAGGGTTCAGATTTGCCAGTTGATTTTCTATTTGCAGGTCTGACAGACATTTCTGAGCCGGTCGCCATTAAAAACAGAACTGCTGATTCTTTTACTCATAAAATAATGATTCAGCTCAGCCTGTAGGCTCCGTGCCGATAAGAAAAGTACAAGCATTGGTTTTGCTATTTCAGCGTGCGAGGATCAAATTTGAAACGTCAGAAATGGACACCTTACACTTGCTGACGTGTTCAGCAATCTGCGCACGGGACATATATAGCAGATGCCGAAGGGGAGGATAGGACTTTTAGAGCAGTATTTTATCTACCTTAGGCAGTGGCGCACCCAGGATTTTTTTCTTGGGGGGGGGGGGAGCGAGATGAACGGATAAAAATATTTATAATGCAAAATCAATATTCATAATGCAATTTCTATTTCTTTGGGGGGCAGGGCCCCTTGCCCCCCCCCCCCCTGGGTGCACCACTGGCCTTAGGGTAGTATTTTATGCATTTTTTATCTTCGGAATTTTAATGTTCGTATTTTATTGTCTGCATTCTACTGTACACATTCCTGCTTCCCTTTGCCTGCCATTAGAAATGAACAAAATGTTTAAGGGAACTCACGACTCTTAAGTCGAGGAAATAAGGCATATTTTCATACTTTTTGACTCTTTGTAACTATTTCAATTTACTTTCAATTTTCCCAAATTTTATGTATATTATAAATTGATATATTTATTTTAATAAACAAATTTTTTCAACTCTCAAAATAATTTTAAATGTTTTTTTTAAATGCTTTAGATAACCTTGTTTTTTAAGCATTTTTATTGTATACTGGCTCGCGCGCAGAACTATGAAATTAATTTTACGCTTCAGTGTATAATTCCTGTTTTTTTATTTAAAATAAATAATTCAAAATACAATTGAACATAAAACATTCGACATTAAAATATTTTTTCAATTTTTTTAAAGCTGCTCAAAATATACTTCAAATTTCCTTAAATTTTATTCCCTGAAAAAATAACAAAATGTGCAGGGATTGCAATAATTCTAGTTAAGACGCAATAAAATAACGTGATTATGCAGTGATAAGATTTTCGTGGAATTATGTTTCATAGTTTTTCAGATATCAGTTTCGGAATGATGCAAAACTACATTTTGAGAAAAATGAGTTTAAAATTTTTCTTACCATTAACTTGATCAGTAATTAAATGTATACAATATCGATATCTCCGGAACTAAGCGGAATATTTTCATGCGGTTTGCTTTATTTTGTTCAGAAATGGTCAGGCTTTAACATATATTTTTTTCAAAAAATCGAATGTTTTAAAGATTTCAGGGTAGTGAGTCCCCTTAAATGCCCCCAAGTTTTGCACGATACACGCCGTTCGAAGAATATCCTCTCTTCTACATTTCTTCAGATTCAGATCTGAATCGTCTGCGGTGGAGAGTCAATTTATATTATATAGAATCATTTAATTTAAAAATAGGTTTTTAATTTTTTTATTTGCATTTATATATGTTAAAAATTTGGATACGGTATTGTTAAACAAAGCGTCAAACAGTTTTACGATCAAATCTCCATCAGATAAAGGCTGTACTTTCATTTGGTTTCTACCCATCTCTGTGTGAGACTGGGTTTTCAAAACGATGAGCTGTCAAAACCGAACAACGATCGAGACTTTATTCGGAAGATGAGAAGCACTCTCACCCATTTCACCAAATACTGAGCAGATATTATCTGAGGTCACCCTTCTCATTATTTATTTTTTAATTTCAATCGTATATAAATAGATCAAGTCTATAATTTTGAATATTTTAACAAGTCGCTTATTATTTTGAAATCATTCTCTTTTATAATTTTAATTCTTGTTCATTTTTACCCAAAGTAAGTACACATTAATATTGAAAAATAAAGTTTTAGTCTCGTGAGGTTTGCCAATGACAAGACGAGACGATTTTTTTTTTGGTTGTTATGCAAATTAGATGTATACCCAAAATCTACAGTTGTTGATTTTAAAATAACGTGTCGAAATTGGTTTATTTCCCTTATTTTACTTGTTAACATTTTCCTATTTAAAAAAAAAATTCATTGGCGTGGTCGAGAGATTTTTTATTGGAAGAAAGTGCTTCGGGGTCGAAAAAAGTGACTGCGATATCTTTTCGTTCGGTAAAAAATTGTTCTGACAATTAATAGTTTTATCCTTACTACCGAAAGCAATGGCTGCAGTTCGAACAACATTTAGCTTTTCAAAATACGATCTGCACATCGGATAATTCAGCACTGCTCATTGACAAAATGATACATTGGAAGCTCCAAGGGGGAGGGGCAGTAGGGGCAATTGTCCCTCCCAAAAAAAGCCCGGCGTATTTTTTTTTTCATAGCCTAAAATTATATAATCGTAGACCTAATACTAAATGAGTTTAAAATTTAAAATGAGACGATGTTTATTTTTTGAATGTCCCTGAAATGAAAGACGTTACTTTTCAAAAAATCATTACCAATTTTATGATTTGTGTTTCACAGTGTAGTTATGACGGTTATCTATCGCCAGTCATTGAGAAGTCTATGTCATTTTTACCATGTTTTTATTAACTTGCTTTCTTGTTTGTGTATGTGTTTGTGTGTGTGTGTTTGTGGGTGTGTTTGTCTGGTACAAATCTTGCAATCGATTTTTAACTAACTTCCCGACTAACTAGAGATTTGAAACTGTTAGAATAGCTCAGAACACGATGACAATGCATTATTTTAATACTTTTAGCCATATTTACTCCATATTTTAAAATCCATTTCGTAAAAATACGAGAAGCGTCTGGAGCCAAAAGTAACTGCGCTACAGGCTCCATCTATTAACGTAATAGTGAACCAAGCATATTACATTTTCATTACAATGGGATAATTTTTATTTATGCCCACATGCTAGATTCAACAGAAAATTTAAAAACATGGTATATAAAAAGTCTTTTTATCTTGTAATTATTGTGTTTCATTGTCATCAAAATAGGAAATGACTCGTTCTCAAAGGGTTAGGTTCGTCTCTATACCCGTAACTGCATTAGAATGTCTACGTCAAAATTGAATTCCATCTTTTACAATGCCACTGGGGGGGGGGGCATTGTAATAGAGGGGAATAATTTGGGGGCCCAATCTGATGTTTATAAATCTGCGCTCAGATGGCACAATGCTATAAGTCACTTTTTTTTCCATGGACGTGACAGCAATTCTAAGATTCAAGATGTCATGAAAAATCAGCAATTTGTTTTATATTTTTACTAGCTGAAAACCCGCGCTTCGCTAAGGAGTACATTCGAATTAAATACAACGGTCAATGTATGCAATGAATGCCAAAAAAATGAATATATATATATATATATATATTTATAATAAATGCGACGATCAATGTATACAATTGATGTAATTAATATATATATATATATATATATATATATATATATATATATATATATATATAATATATATATATATATATATAAAATCATAAGGGATATTTATTTTTTTTGGATAATATCCAATCGTCTGCTGCATTAGAAAGAAAGAAATATCCTTTTTGTCTATTTAGTTGCTATGCACGTGACGATAAATTTATTGAAAGTACCAGGAAAAGAAATCGCGTGATCGGCATTTAATAAATTAAATTCTAAAAATGAATCTTTAAAAATTCACCCAAAATCAGAAAATCGAGGTAAAGGTTCGAAAAAGATTTCATTTTAAAGTAATTTTTATGATCTTTCATGTGATATAATTTTTATAACCCTCAAATTATTATTTTAAATGCAAACTTAAAAAAGGGTGCTAAAACAGCTTAAAAATTTAATTTTAAAAAAAAATCTAAGAAGAATTTTTGAAAAATCTTTCTTAGTGCACCCCTATACTTTAAGAAGAATCGCCATGCAAAATGTCAACCCTTTAGGTCCAGCGGTTTGGTCTGTGCGTTGTATGTCAGCCAGTCTGTCAGTGAGTCAGTTACGGAACTGTTTTATATATATAGATTATATTGTATTTATATATGTATTAATAGTTGGCTATTATTTACAGTAGTTACAGTAAATAGAAAATATCGGAAAACGAGATTCCGGAATGTGAAAAACTCAAATTTTAAGGCTGCTATGTAAATACAACGGTCAATGTATGCAATTAATGCCAAAAAAAAAAAAATATATATATATATATATATAATAAATGCAACGATCAATGTATACAATTGAAGTAATATATATATATATATATATATATATATATATATATATATATATAAATCGTAAGGCAAAAATCGTATTTCCCTTTCCCTCTTCTTGCAGACTCTTGTGGTGGGAGGAGTCCAGTTGACAGTTCGAGAATTCCACCCCCCTTAGGATTGACGTTTTGAAGGATTGTAATGGCTCTCTCTCTATAGGTGGGTTAAGCACTGCGCCCAAATTTTTTATTTAAAATATAATTTTGTCAACTATTTACAGGTGCATAAATCCCGATAATCCAATAAAATTGGTATTGTTAGATAGCCTGAATTTATCTGAAAGCGCTACAGGATTCATTTTATAAATTTCGTCCACCGAAGGAATTTATGAGCGTTTAAAACACGCTATACCGGATTTTTCCCCGAATAATTTAAATTTTAAAATAATAATTGCATTTTTAAAAAAAAAACAAAAAATGTACACAAATGTAAAATTTCTTCCTCTATGACGGAATACAGTTTTTAAAAAAAAATCTTTGAATCCAAGTCGGCAATCCGTGGACACATTTTCTCTATAGGTTAACATTGAGGTGAGCGAATCCAATGGGGTTAGTACATAGCAGCCTTAAGCAAAAGGACTTATAACATTTTGCCATCTGAGCACAGAAATATTCATTCACTTAGGTTAATACAAAACAGACGTTTCGATTTTTTACAAACTTTTTATTTTCATAATCGCAACAAAAAAACACATTTTTACAAATATATTATTCTCGTTTCTGAAGGCGCGAGTCATCTGCTTTAAGAGAGCATCGGAAGGGTACGTTCCTATTTTTTGTGCGTCATTAAAATATTCTAGAATCGAAAGCTAACACAAAGTAAATGAAATCAAAAAAATCGGTTCAAACACGGCACTCCAAAGGCTAATGACTTCAAATAGGTACTGACCATCGAAATAAGAATAATAGAGAGACGGCAAGGTCAGAGAAAGGGAGGGTGTCGATGTCGGCCGAGGTATCTTTATAGGCCGTTTCGGAGTTTCCAAACATCTGTTCCATCATTATGGATCCCCCGTTCCACGAATTTCCGAGGGAGATTGATTGTTTTTGCCCACAGTGTACACTCCCCAAATTAAAGAAACTTTAAAATGTGAGTAGCTAAAATTTTGGGGGACCCACCGCCACTGACATCAACTATGGGCTTGTATTTGCATGTCTGGATCCAATACGAGCGACTTTTATTACGAATCTTGTTACCTTTCGATTCTCATTTTTTCCGACCCTATGGTGTCGCCACTTTGTCTGGCATTGCAATAATGTCGCCACAAGGGAATTCATGCAACTATTAAACGTCCATTTAGGAATTGTTTTTAGACGTTGAAAATATGCGATAGGATATTGTATATATAAGGTGTCAGGCAGTCTTGGGCAATTCCTTCCATTCGCTTAGACAGGGCAGTAGCGTAGCGAGCAGAACGGGCGCCCGGGGCACGATACCTTTTCGGCGCCCCTCATGGTCTTGGGGACCAAATGGTCCAATGGTCGTGGGGAACATTTGGCGCCCCTCTGCGAGTGGCGCCCGGGGCATGATAGACCCCCTTGCCCCCCTCTCGCTATGCCACTGCCACTGAGACTGGGATTCCAAAACGAGTAGCTATAAACACCAAACAGCCGTCGAGACTTAACCTGGAAAGACGAAATGACTCTCAGAAAGTTCACAAAATAATGTACAAATAGTATTGAAGTTCCAGGTCAGTTAAGTTTTCAATCTATATATATATAAAACAGTTGCGTAACTGACTCACTGACTCACTGACATACAACGCACAGACCAAACCGCTGGACCTAAAGGGCTGAAATGTTGCATGGCGATTCCTCTTAAAGTGTAGGGGTGCACTAAGAAAGATTTTTGAAAAATTCATCTTAGATTTTTTTAAAATTAAATTTTTAAGCTGTTTCTGTAACTTTTGGGACAAAAAAAGTGTTATTTCAAAGCCTCATCTTTTACAAATCTAAAACCGCTTTACTTTGATTCGTGCGATCATCGGAGAAGAATTCAGGGCCCACTGAATATACCGAAAGCGATAAGTTTTCAGTATATTTCGATGAAATTTTGCGATAGTGTGGTTTCACATATCACTATTTTGAACTAAAAGCTAAACTGCATGTGTTCAGAGAATCATTCTACAGGTATCTGCACTTATAAAAAGATAATTTTTAAAAAAAATTAAAGTTTTTTTCACTTTTTGGGCATATTTCGGTGATTTTTGGAAACAGTGTAAAACTTTTACTTCGGAACACAGGTAAGTGTCCCAGTCGTACAGTCGGACCTCTATTTAACGAGCCTCTCTTTTACAAATTTCTCTATTTTGCGAACTTTTCCTTGGAACCAAGAACATTACGCGAATTTCTTCGTAAAATAACCTCCAAATAGCGAAGTGCATTCTCTATTTCACGAACTTTTTCTTGTGATTCAATATTTTTTTCTCCATATTTCTCAAAATATTTCTGAACATTTCAAACTAATTTTTCTTGTAATACATTTCACACATTAAATATCGTTTAACACATTCCGACGCGGATTACAATTTGAAGAAAATTTTGGTGCATTGCAAAGATGCGAGACGTACTATGAGATAAAGTACTTTTTCAAACAAAAAACTCAGACAAAATTAACAAACTTCATCAATAATTAAATTTAAGGACGCACGTGGTAATGTAAGCTTAAAATTACTTGTCATAATAAATGCGATAATGTCATTAAAATTCATTAATTTTAATATAATTTTTTTAATTGAAAATACAGTGTATTCCCGGACAATGTTTTGTTTTATTCTTGTTTTCCTTGCATATTTCTGTTTGATGGGTAAGATATATAAAACAAATAGACATTTATTTACAAAATAAAGGTGTGAGAAATTACTTTTATTAATAATATTTAGTGTTTATGAATTTAAAATCTGTCTTGTGTAGTTTAAAGTATTTTAAAAGGTAAATCTCTATTTAACGAATTTTCCATATAACGACCTTTTTTTCCGGATTTAGCGACTTCGTTAAATAGAGGTCCGACTGAATATACAAAATATATCGAATCGAATGGAATGTAGTGGGTATCTGGCGTCAGCAGTCCATTGTACTCAAAATTTATTAAAAAAATAATAATTCCCTCTATTTTAAAAGGTTACAAAGTGTTTACACAAATTATATTTTTTTAAAATCCCCTTTGAAATGAAAATATATGCATTGAATCAGTAGTGTGTATTTTTGAAATAAAAAGGGCTCCGGCAGATACCTTCGATGACCTCGGGGCTAAGTCAAAACATCGCGGTTTGATAGATTCCACTCGGGAGAACCGGGAACATAAAAGGAAACAAAAACGTTTCTCGCTGGGTCGAATGAATAGAAGTTTCAAAGACTGATCATCACTAAACTGAAGATCTACAGAGCAACGTAGGTGTTTCCAGGCGGGCACAGGAGAAGTGAAACAATCGGTGCATTGTCGCCCCATCAGTTCTCGGCAGAAACAGGTACCTTTCATAAATTCTGCGACGCCAGTGGCGCACCCGGGGGGGGGGGGGCACGGGGCCCTGCCCCCCCAAAGAAATAGAACTTGCATTATGAATATTGATTTTGCATTATAAATATTTTTATGCGCTCATCTCGCCCCCCCCCCAAGAAAAAATCCTGGGTGCGCCACTGTGCGACGTCATAGGAAGATATCTGCTAGGCCAGTGCTCCGCAACCGCCGTGCCGTGGCACACTAGTGCGACGCGAGGTAATCTTTACTGTGCCGCGGTGATTTTATCGATAGTAATAATAAAAAAATTAATCACCGCATTAGTCAGAAATTTTTCTATGTAAAATATTCCTCTAACTTTTTGCTAATATGCAATTTCTCTGGGTCGAAATTATACACATAACAAAAACATGTAGTTACCATACATTGTATGTATGCTCGAGCGTCATATTTCTAGATTTCAGTTAAGAAAGAATATTCACAAATTTCTGACAAAGCCCTTGCAATTATGCTTCCTTTTTCTACGACGTACTTATACGAACAAAGTTTTTCGACACTGGTTCTAATTAAAGATGACAAACGATCGTGTTTAAAGGTTATTGACCATGAACTTCGGGTATCTCTTTCTAATATAGAGACAAATATAAAACGTACATATGTTCATCAAAACAAGCTCAAATATCTCATTAATAAATTAGTCATGTTTAAATTAACTTTGATTTATTAGGCTTAAGTAAAGACCAAAAAACAAATTTTAATACAAAAATGTAAAGAGAAAATTTTTTTACTTGTAAACTATAACTTTATATTTTTTCTCTTGTGTCGGTGTACAATTCAAAATGATTTATATAAAACTTAAATTATTACAATTATCTTGTTACATAGAGCTATTTTATTGTGTGTTTTTTTTATCAAATAAAAACATATACGTATTATTGTAATTTATGTATTTGCAAGCTTTTACTAGCGGTGTGTCGTCGAATTATCGAAAAAACATTGTTGTACCGTGGAAGATAAAAGGTTGCGGTGCTCTGTGCTAGGCTACGAACAAATTTGAAACTGTTACATGTTTTAGGTCAAATCGCTTATTCGCGGCTTAGAATAAGACATCCCTCTACCACACGTTTAACAGTTTTCTGACTGCCACAGAGAACAGAAAGGCACTTTCAATCCCAGGGACATCGAAACTGGTTCGGTTTGCTTTGGTTTGGTTTGGAGCGCTACGGTCCATTTTGGCTTCATGAGACCAGGACATACATCGTTAAGCCTATTCCGAACGGCTATAAATGGGGCAAATCGAACCCACGGACTCTGGTACCGAAGGCCAGCGCCCAAACCATTCGGCCTTCGTCCGGCACAGAGAAAAATAATTACAAGATAAAAAAAAAACTTTTTATATACCACGTTTTTAATTTTTCTGTTGAATCATATAAACTTGACAATTCTCTCTAAATTGCACAAACCTTCACTTAATTTTTTTTTTCACTTTCTTTTACTTAATTTTAATCACTCTTTAGTCGTTTCCACTAGCCACAGACTTTATAAACTTTAATTTTTATAATTTTTTTTTAGTTTTTCGCACAATATTTTTGTAAACAATTCTAAAGGTTCCGCCGACCACAGCGATAAGCTTATACGGCACATTTAAAGTCGCTTGTGAACATATTACGATTTACAATTACAGCTTACATTATATACATACAATTTTACATTCACGGTGCTCTTTCAATTACTCTTACTATTACTATTACATTTACCATTGCATTAATAACATATTACGATTTACAATTTCAATTTACATTATGTACTAACAATTTTACATTTTTGATGCAATTTCAATTACCATTTCAATTAGAATAACATTTACCACTACATTATGGATACATTGCAATTTTGAATTGCGATTTACATTGTATACTCACAAATTACATTCAAGGTAAAATTTCAATACAGTTACCTTACTCTTACAATTTTACATTTAAGATGCAATTTCAAACATAATTACACTTACTATTGCATTAAACAATTACATTACATACACAATACAATTGTATTACAAACGATTAACAAACAGGTTTACTGGTAAACATTTTTATAATAATTATTTCTTCTAAAGTAATTAAATCATTCTCTTTTTTTTTGATTAATTTCAAGCATTAATTTGCTCATATGCCTACAATGCACTTACTATTGCATCTTATAATTTGGAATTGCATTTTATATTTGTAAGCAAACTAAATTCACATGTATTCTGTTCAAAATCGTCAAACGCCGTTACGCAAAAGTGCAAGCATTGAATTCGATCAAAGCGCCACCTTGCGGATTTTTTCGACTAAACGTATTTAAAAAATGCATTGTCATCGTGTTCTGAGCTATTCTAAAAGTTTCAAATGTCTAGCTAGTCGGGAAGTGAGTTAAAAATCGATTGCAAGATTTGTACTGGACAAACTCACAAACAAACAAACAAAGAAGAAAGAGAGTTAATAAAAACATGGTAAAAAGTGGGTCACTCTGCGAAATCCGCTGCACAGGGGAACTGGCTTTTGATGAGTCGAACAATCAATGCTTTGGTAATTATTCCTAATTACTGTATTATGCATCTCAGTTTGAAGCGAGCGATTTATAATTTATTCCAGATACCTTTATTTGGTACTTGCCATCCTGAGAACTATAAATTATATAAAGATGACAATGTTTGTGTTGAATTAAAAGGAAGCAGGTTAGTTCTTCTTTCATCTATAGAACATTAAAAATATTATCATTCAAAGTTAAGCATACTTCATATTATCATAAAAAGCATACTTCACAACTAGTAATAAAAACTTACATTTAAAGTAGTCCTTTTTGTCTTTAACTTTTGCATATTAATAGAACATATTAATTTTGCATATTAATTTATAATTAGATAGGTGTGTACATATATATATATATATATACATACATATATATATGTATATATATATATATATATATATATATATATATATATATATATATATATATATATATATATATATATATATATATATATATACATTAGCCTACATTTTTAAATACTTTTTGCAAAATGCCTATCTGAAAATGTTTGAATGGATTTTTTTTTATTTTTACACCAAAATTAGATATCACTTAAATTTGAATGTAGTTAAAATTACAACCCAGAACAATAATATTAATTCGTAAAAACAAACTTCAAGTTACATTCTTAATATTAAATAAGAAATATTTCCACTTTACTCTGAACGCATGCTGCTCCCCAATCTGCATGAATATCGATTCCATGTCAGCTACTTTATTATCATTACAGATTTCCTTCTGTTTTAAAGTGTTTACATAAATCTAAAAGGAATAAAATCTTTGTGACAATAAATTAGTTTATGAACTATTAGTGTAAAAGGAAAAGAATTCACAGAATTTCGAACTAGTTATCCAGATAGATTATCATCCGTTACAAGATATTTATTTTATTCACTTCTGTCTCATTTACTGACACATACAGTGACTCAAAAAAGTGTTCGTGCACTTACGATTTTCAATGAAATAGGGGTCTATCCATTCATTAAAATGAATTTCAGAATGGGTACTTAATAATAAGATCTATAATCTACTCTTAACAAAACTACATCAAATATTTTGAAAACATAGTGCTCAATTCTACATATATCGAAATTTCTCTATATCGAATTTTTTCGCGCAATTTGCTACTTCGATATATGGAGGTTCGACAGTATCTTCATCTTTATTTAAATTTTTCAAGGGAAAAAAATGAGAACGATGTTGTCTATCCTACAAAGCCTTCTAACAAAATTGGCCGCCGAAAGAAATTAAAAAGAAATATAAGTCAATTTAAGAAAATGGGTTCTAAAACCCGAAATTGTGCAATTCTCTGAGAATATAATACAGTGATTTCCGCTTAAAAGAATCACGTTTGTTATTACTGTTTTTGATTCTTATAAGCGGTTGATTCTTAAAACCGAAATTTAGGTTTCTGGACAGGAACACACACACCTATATATACATATATTAGATAATTTACCATAAAATACTCTTTAATTTACGTTAACTATCTTTTATTAAAATTATTTTTTATAGTTTTAAAAATAAAACTTAATTTTTAGACCTATAAGTAGATACACATGATTATAGTAAGAGAAGAAAAAAATTCAATATTTGTTACAAGTTACAACATACCTGCTTAACAGTTTTAACATTTCAACTACAGGAAGGGAGCAAGAAAAAGTATTCTACGGTAGTTTGACGTAATGAAGTTTTCAGAAGGTTGTTTCTACCTCTTTCAATACTTATAGTCTCAGACGAAGATTTACTCGGACGGGTAAAGTTGCCCCCGGGTCAAGGTAATAGGACAGTTTTGTGGTAAAGTGTTTAAGGGGAAACTATTATGTTATGTCTAATAAAGAAAGGGGTGAATTTTACGACTATATTCCATCCCATCTTATCAATCTTTCTTTAAAAAAAAGAAAGAACTTCGTGCCTTTTGAGGGTTTAAGTGGCTTTTTTGGAAAAATGAAAGGAAAGCGAAGGGTGTAAACTGATTCTTAAAACCGGTGGATTGATTCTTTAAAGCGAAAATTTTAACGTGGAAATAATTCATTTGTTTTTGTTTCGCGATATTGATTCTTATAAACGGTTGATTCTTATAACCAGTGATCACTATAAGCGGTGGTTACTGTATATGTTTTTATTTTCAATTTGTCCCGTCATCTATATATTTAAGTTGCTAGGCCAATTCTTTGGGCAGTCCGTGAGAGAAAATGACTGCATCCGTTGACTTCACTTTGGTTTGAAACGAAAAATTTTAATCTAGAGATGCGTCAAATATAGTTTTTGTAACCGCAATTTCCATTAACTAGGGATAATTTACAGTGAAAAATTGCATTCTCCGCATGCTCAGTGACATGTTTAAATCTGGTTTTAGATACTTTCACGAGACTGTATAAAAACGTTAATTTGTTTATTCCGATGAATCTCTCTGGCTCTCTCTCTGCCATTTTTATTACCATGTTTTTATTAACTTGCTTTCTTGTGTGTTTGTGTGTCCAGTACAAATCTTGCAATCGATTTTTAACTAACTTCCCGACTAGCTAGACATTTGAAACTTTTAGAATAGCTCAGAACACGATGACAATGCAATTTTTTAATACTTAATTTAATAATTTTTTTAAAACTTTTAGCCATCTTTAAGCAGATTTTTACCATGTTTTTATTATTTTCAGTCAATTTTGTATTGTAGACTGGTGCAGCCATCTGTCGGCCGGGACGGGAACGAAAAGTTAAACGCAAGTTAACTTCCAATGAACATCATTTTCAAGTGGATGGGATAATTCATCCAAAAAATTTTTAAAAAGTATTTATTAATACATAGAATTGTCAAGTTTATATGATTCAACAGAAAATTTAAAAACATGGTATATAAAATGTCTTTTTATCTTGAAATTATTCTTTTTAATGCTGTTTGTGAGATACAGAATGAAACCTGGAGGAAATGGTTTATATATATATATATATATATATATATATAGTAACCCTGTTTCTTTTAAATGGGTTCAATAGTAATTTTTGTAAAGTGTATTTCTCAGTCATTAATATTATGATTTTCAACATTTGGCATGATGTGCTGAGTATAATTTGTGCATTTATTTACTATCAAGTCGTGATGTCATGAGGGGTACCAACTAGTCAATAACATAAAATGCAATCTATTTTTGCCGTTTATAACTGCAATCCATAAAATTTCTTTTGAAAATTTTATATGAAATCAATCAATAAAAGCAAATGACACTCGACCTTTTGACAGCAAGAGGGGGATTGACCTCTAGCAGTTATTACTGTGGATGCACCTAAAACAGAAGGTTCTAGAGAATGGTTAAATTATAAAGCATGGTTTATCCCAAATGAAATGTTCTTTTTTAAACCTAAGAAGGATTAGTTTAGAATTCTTAATCACAAACGATTGCAGCCAGAAATAGGAAGGAGTTTCTTCTCCGTTGAAAACGATTTAAATGATCGTGCGGCAAATCGCATAATTATTGGCACTATTGAGGATTGACACGCACTTTTTGATTACTTTAACATATACAGGGTGAATCTGAACAAGTGGGCAAAACTTTACGGGGTGATAGAACGCAGCTATAAGAGCAATATTCGTCATAGAATGTATGGTTCGAGCGCAAACGGTGGGAAGTTAAAAGGCTGTCACATTTAAAGTTTCTGCTGTCACATTTAAAGAATTAACACAAGGAATGAGGGGAGATACTGAAGAAAACATTTTATTAACAGGAATGTAATTGATTTACATGGTCAAAGAAATTGCTCAAAAGAGCTTCCGCCAGCTGAAATGCAGGCTTCACACCTGCGGGATAGGGACTGACACACATTTGAGAAGACACCAGGCATTTCCCGAATATCGCCTGCAACAACGGCGATCCTGGCGACAAGTTCCATATTGGTTTCAATGGGGTACTCATAGATTAGGCTTTTCATATGTCCCCACTGGAAAAAGTCCAAACACGAGAGATCCGGCGATCTTGGTGGAAAAGCTGTGGGACCACCTCGACCAACCCGTCGCCCTCGGAATGTTGCATCTAAATTGTTCCGCACATCCAAGCTGAAGTGTGCAGGCGCACCGTCGTGCTGGAACCACATTCTCGACCTCATGGGTGTTGGAATCGGACGCAGCAGCTCAGGCAACACCTCTCGTTGTAATGTGTGATACGATTCGCCATTCAGACGGTGTGACAGGGAGGTATGGGCCAACTAAATTGTCATGGAGGATCCCTGCAAATATTTACGGAAAACCGCCGCTGGAACGAATGAAGACGTGTGGTATGCGGGTACCATTTACAGGGTCACCTAGTGCCTAGCTGTTTGCGTTCCGCCCATACTTTCTATGACGAATATTGCTCGTGTAGATGCGTTCTATCACCCCGTAAAGTTTTGCCCACTTGTTAAGATTCACCCTGTATATATATATATATATATATATATATATATATATATATATATATATATATATATATATATATATATATATATAATATATATATATATGTATATATATATATGTATATATATATATATATATATACATATATGCATATATATACATATATATATATATATATATATATATATATATATATGTAATATAATCATTACATATCGTTCTTAAATGAAACCTGAAAAGGAAAACTAGCTCAAATTTACATGGCTGGAGCTAGACTCAGCCTGAAAGGAATTAGAATTTTGAAGCAGTCGGGTCGAATCATTTTATTAGGAGCGATAGTAACATACGTCCTTTCATTTCAGATGCTCGGAGCGAAGTGCAATATCACCTTTCAACCTTACGCGCTAGAAGCGAGGTACATGTGGCTGTTGTTTTGAAATGTCAGCGGAATTTCGGGTTGGCGATGCGAACTCACGCCTTTCTCGGGACGTATACACGTGTAGAAATGCAACGTTTGCTGTTTTATGGGAAGTCCTGTT
>OU015493.1:5309079-5314079 GCA_907164885.2 Dolomedes plantarius
TAGCAAATCTCCATGTTCATTACATAGAAAAACTGTTTCCATATATCGAACAAATCTCTATATATCGAAATTTTTTTTCAAGACATATTGGGAGATTTCATTCTAGTTTAGAATAAAACCTCCCAATTTTTGGCGTTTGAAACAATACGTCGTAGACTTCAATTAGCGGAAATGTCCCTGATGAAGTTTTTAGTGGACTGAATAAATGCGAACATATCTTTGATGAACTTTCTGCAAAACTGGCTGTTCAGCAAGATATTCGTAGATTTTTTTAAAAGAATGTAACTGTGATCATTGTAACCACTGTCTGGACTATTGTTTTTTAAAGGGTATGTAGTACTCAACAAATCTTTCATATTAATTCATTTTTTTGTTATTAACTTTCATTTAATGTGATTCGCATATAAATTGGAAATGGAGGTTCGTATATGAAACTCCATTATGAGTTTTAGGAAAATTATGATAAAACTAAGATAATTTTTTTAGTTATTAACTTTCATTTAATGTGATTCGCATATAAATTGGAAATGGAGGTTCGTATACGAAAATTAGCTTTAATTTTAATGTTTTAGGAGAATTATGATAAAACTAAGATCAATTCTATAGATCGAAATTTCTATATATCGAATTTTTTTCCGGCACTTTGCTACTTCGATATATGGAGGTTCGACTGTATATATATTTATAATAAATGCGACGATCAATGTATACAGTTGATGTAATATATATATATATATATATATATATATATATATATATATATATATATATATATATATAATATATATATATATATATATATATATATAATATATATATATATATATATATATATATATTATATATATATATATATATATAATATATATATATATATATATATATAATATATATATATATATATATATATATAATATATATATATATTAGGAATTTTTAGGATCTTTCTCGTGATATAAATTTTATAACCCTCAAATTATTATTTTAAATGCAAACTTAAAAAAAATTACAAGAACAGCTTAAAAATTTAATTTTAAAAAAATCTAAGAATTTTTTTCAAAAATCTTTCTTAGTGCACCCCTACACCATAAGAAGAATCGCCATGCAAAATGTCAGCCCTTTAGGTCCAGCGGTTTGGTCTGCGCGTTGTATGTCAGTGAGTCAGTGATTCAGTCAGTAACGGAACTGTTTTATATATATAGATATGTGCATATGATTTCTTTTGCTTTTTGTTTATATGTCATTTTTTTTAAATTTCTGTTTATTATCACATTGTTTTGTACTTTTATTTTTATGTAAGCATTTTTATAGGAAATAAAAAGAATAAAATGCTCTATGAACTAAAAACTGTATTATTTATAAAAAAATTGGAACAGATCCAATTAAATTTGCATGGGTTTGTATCAAAATAATTGAATCGTTATACGGCTTTTCGCTTTACGGCCAACTTTTCCGTAACGTATCTAGGCCGTAAAGCGAGGTATGGGTGTATTTGGAAGAAAATCTTTTTAATGTACTTAAAATTTTATCCATTATTTTTTATAAGAAAGCAATTTAATTTTTGGGATACAATGTCTACTTTTTGGGATGAGATTAACAAAAATTCCTTTTTTTTATTCCAAATTAATTCTTTGTTTATAATTAATATTTACATAATGACTATCGTTCTGAACACTGAAATTATTTCCTTTATGTAGAAATGATTTCATTTAAAAGAGAACCTTTTAAATCCAAGCTGTTGCGAAATTTTACAGAATTTTGTATAAAGTAATAAATGTACAGAGCAACTACAAGCTTCAGATAAATTTTGGAACAAAATTTACATTCTTTTGCAAAACGAGTTTTTATGCATATGTTGTTAATGTTTTTATCTGCCGTGCAGACGCCTACAGGTCGATAGTAAAAAGTTTGCGTTTTCATATTTTGGTCCTTAATTTTCGAATGGCTAGCTTACTTACGATTCGCCCGCGTCATAAGAAATACGTGTGAAAAAGTCCTTTTTATGGAACATCGCTTATTAAAAATTTATCTGTATAGAATAAACTTCCATCGCACACCTACCAAAAGGTTATGTTTACACACCTTTCTGTAAACGCTGTAATGATATTCACAAGAATACGATTCGTATTAATTTAGATGTCCGCGAATTTCGATAGATATCCGTGTAGTTGAGAGGACGTGTAGTTGGGCTCAAAGAAGCCGGTTGGTCTAATCGGCGAATCGATGGACATTTGGATAGGAGCGATGCCACTATCAGACGATGTTGGCAGGAGTGGGTGAACCATGGCCGAATACAGCGTCAAGAAGGAAGCGGTCGGCCTAGAGAAACGACAGAACGTGAGTCCGAGCAATCGTAAGAGGGGCACTCACAGCCCCAGATTCATCATTATCATCGATCGTACATGCATGTGGTGCTTCAGTGACCGAAAGGACCATTCATAGGCGGCTCAGAGAAAGAGGGCTGAGCTCACGGCGCCCTTTGCGCTGACTACCATTGACCTCTGTACACCGACAAGCCCGTTTGCATTAGTGTCGGGCACATTCGATCTGGAATGTCACTGACTGGAGTAGAATTGTCTTCAGTGATGAGTCCCGCTTCGAATTGAGCCCCGATGAACAGCGAACACGTGTCTGGAGACGCCCTAGACAGCGGTGGGATACCAACCTGACTGTCTTCCACCATACGGGCCGACAACCAAGAGTGATGGGGAACCCTTTGGTTGTCATCCGCGGTTCATGCCAGCTGTCAAACATGGAGAGGAAATTTCTTAGGGTTTCGGCGGTCATCTCATGGTTTTCAAAAGGGATCTATTGTAACCCCGAAAGGGAGATTGACTGGGAAGGACTATGTCGAAATTTTAGCCGACCAGAACCACCCGGGGTATATATATACAAATATATATATATATATATATATATATATATATATATATATATATATATATATAAATATATATATATATATATACATATATATATATATATACATATATATATATATATAATATATATATATATATAAATATATATATATACATATATATATATACATATATATATATATACATATATATATATATACATATATATATATATATATATATATATATATATATATATATATATATATATATATATATATATATATATATATATATATATATATATATATACAGGTGGTTATCAAAATAATGGAAACACATCAATATTAGTGGTGTTTATGGAAGTGGTTCGTATTCCTTAAAAAACAAGTTTAGGGACCAATATTTTATTATAGAATATAGTGTATACATTATTCTACTCTAAAGTAGCAGTAATGAAACTATGGGCATCAGGCTCTTTGGGGGATAGCGTAAGATGTCAAACCTTGTAGACCGTGCAGAAGGGCAAATTGTTGAAGCGCGTTTAATTGGAGTATCTGTTACAACAGCCCCCATGGGTTTGGGTGTTTACCGAGCTATGATATCGGAAGTCATGACGGCATACAGAGTTCACGGAAAGACATCTTCTGTGGAACAGAATAGTGGACGAAAGGGAAAGATAAGAGACTGATTGATGTTGAAGCGGACTGAGACATCAAAAAAGAAGACAACTGCAGTCAAATTGACCGTAGAGCTCCATCTGAATCTGCAGGCTCCAGTATCAGTCATTACAGGTAAGAGAAAACTTCAAAAATAAAAGATTTGCGGCAGAGTACTAATTCCCAAGCCACTTGTAACAGATGTGAAAACAAACAGTCCTCTACAGTGGTGCCATGAGCGCAAATCCTGGTCGAGTGATACGTTGAAATATGACATTTGGTTAGACGAATCATTGTTCACTTTGTACCCTGCAACAGGACGTGCGTATGTCTGAAAACACCTATACTAGCGTATTATCATGCTTGTCTCATGCCAGCTGTCAAACATGGAGAGGAAATTTCTAAGGGTTTCGGCGGTCATCTCATGGTTTTCAAAAGGGATCTATTGTAACCCCGGAAGGGAGAATGACTGGGAAGGACTATGTCGAAATTTTAGCCGACCAGATCAATCCGATGGTGCAAACATTGTTTCCTGTAGGAGATGGCGTTCTCCATGATGATAATGCTTCGATCCTTACAGATAGACGTGTCAGGTCGGAGTTTGAGGAAAATACAGACCAATTCAAACTCCTTATCTGGCCCGCACAGCCCCTAAACATCAATATCATCGAACTGCTGTGGTCTGTTTTAGGTAACAGAGTCAGGAATCAATATCCAGCAATAGCATTTCTACAGGAACATTGACGATTTATCCATAAAGAATGTTATAATATCCCCTTAACCACTATTCATGACTTGCATAATTCTCTTCCTTAGTGAATCCAGGTGGTATTAAATGCCATAGATGGTCCTATGCCCTATTAATAAAGAATTTCTCGTTTTTACTAAGTGTTTCCATTATTTGGATAAACACCTGTATACATATATATATATATATATATATGTGTGTGTGTGTGATAATAACGGCCCCACCACTATATATCTAATGCGTATTTTAAATTATCCTGGTTCCTTCTCAATAAAGTACAGTTTCTTTCTTCTAATTGCGACCTAGGATTTAACCAACTAACCATCCATATTACCCCTTAGTGCACGCGCGTTAAAGATATTTGTAAATATGAATCAGGACCACGTGATGTTTTCGCCTCGGTGCGCTTTTCGGAACATCATGCGCCCCATATGTAATCAAGTCAGATGCCCAATTCTAGCCAATAAAAATATTTCCCCGCGGTCAGCACCCCCTACACTTCATAACCTTCTGCAAAAGTTTACGGCGTACACTTTACGGTATGTCTATGTCTTGTCCTGTTTACGCGCTGCTCCGCTGCTGTCCGATATAACGAAGTAAAATCTGCGTTCTGAATGCGCCCCGGCAGGGACCGGTGGCGTTGCTATTGTGTGTGTCCAGTTGAAAAGTTTTCTGTGTGTTCCCGAATAATATTTGTCTGCAGAATAATCCGAAATAAAATAATATGCGTCG
>OU015493.1:5316579-5329079 GCA_907164885.2 Dolomedes plantarius
ATCAAAAACTACTGAATCTACTATACCCTTTATAAACATTTGAAGAGCCACTCTTCAAAATTTTAAGGCATTTCATTCTAAGGCATCATTTTTTACTTAAGGACGTCGAGGGAAATGATTCATTTTGAGAAAAAGCTACCTCCGGATGCTTTGAAGCGCCCTAGGGTATGCTTTGAAGCGGACTTTTCGATCCAAAAATAGATTTTCCACTCACACAATAATATCAATGCCTCAGCTTTTATCTTTTCCGACAGCGAGCCACTTCCTTTAAACAGAAAATTACTCGACCCCTGTGAAAAATTTTAGTAGTAGTCAATTTTTTTTTCAAAGGCTCGGAAAACGTAATACAAAAAATAAGCAAATTTTGACAAAAATAGTTTTAAAATGTATGAACTGTATATTTAGGGTACATATTCATTTTGCATAATAACTATAAAAAACCGTCTATATTAACTTCTGCACTTGCTTTTGGCATATCTCGTGCGACAAAAACCTTCTATTTAAATATTAACATGCATTTGTACTTCATTTAGGTAAAAATTAACAAAAATTAAAATTGTAAAAGAGAGCGATTTCAAAATTATAACCTTCCTATTGAAACATTTAAAATTATAAGCTTCGTTTATTATATAAAACTAAAATTCTTCGTTTTTAAAATTAAATGTTTCTTACGTTTCAGATTTAGATTAGATTACTGGAGTTGAAAAGGATATACATTAAGAAACAATATGATATGATTATTTTTTTTAACTAAAAAAAATCTTAAATCGCAAGGATTACTTATGGAAAATTTAAAACACATTTTTAAATGAAATAATTCAGTATTATATAAATTTACTTCAATATTTCCGCGACCCACAGCAAACGTCTTGGAGTGCGAAAAAATAATTTTTCGCACTCCAAGACGTTTGCAATGGTCGATAATTAAAAAGATTGTACGCTTATTAAACCCTTATATCTATTTCCAATAATCACAAAATAATTTTTTTTCTCACATTAAATTAACATTTGAGAATAGTTTAAGCTAATTGAATATTACAGTGTTTATGATTATTTTTTAAATGACATCATTCAAGAAAGAATCAGTGTTTTTTACTTTTTCGGGGTCTATTTCGGCGATCTTTGGAAATAGTGTCAAACTTTGACTTCCGAACACGGGTCAGTGTCACGGTCGTCTATAGCAAGGCTGACCAACCTTTTTTAGTTGACGATCGACTTTTCCATGATTCTTTATTGGGCAATCGACTAGTTCTCATTTTTTTGTGCAAAATGAACAGCTTGTCGTCCCTAACATAGTCCATATATTTATTAAACTAGTTTAAAACCCCTCGCTTCGCTACGGAGTACATTCAAATTAAATACAACGGTCAATGTATGCAATTAATGACAAAAAAATATATATATAAATTTATAATATATACGACGATCAATGTATACAATTGATGTATATATATATATATATATATATATATATATATATATATATATATATATATATATTTATAAAAAAATCGTAAGGGATATTTATTTTTTTTGGATAATGTCCAATCGTCTGCTGCATTAGAAAGAAAAAAAAATTTTGTCTGTTTAGTTGTTATGCACGTGACGATAAATTTATTGAATGTACCAGAAAAAGAAATCACGTGATCGGCATTTAATAAATTACATTCAAAAATTGAATCTTTAAAAATTCAAATATCAAAAAATCGAGGTAAAGGTTCGAAAAAGATTTTATTTTAAAGGAATTTTTAGGATCTTTCTCGTGATATAAATTTTATAACCCTCCAATTATTATTTTAAATGCAAAGTTTAAAAAGTTACAAAAACAGCTTAAAAATTTAATTTTAAAAAATCTAAGAAGAATTTTAAAAAATCTAAGTGCACCCCTACACCATAAAAAGAATCGCCATGCAAAATTTCAGCCCTTTAGGTCCAGCGGTTTGGTCTGTGCGTTGTATGTTAGTGAGTCAGTCAGTCACGAAACTGTTTTATATATATAGATTATGGCTCGCGATCGACTAAAATCATGTCGAAGATCGACCATGTCGATGATGGCGTACTATATAATCCTGTCTGTGCACTCATTCTGGAAAAGTGTTACTTCGCAGTCCATTCTAGGGGGACATTCGCAAACGAAGCTCTGGAGGAAGATCTAATTTGGCAGTCACTCGCCGATCATCTCTCGAGTGACCTACTATTGCATCCGAATGATCATAACAAGTTATCCTCGTTTTCGATAAATTCAAAGTTTGAAATTCATTTGATGAATTCGAATGATCCTCATTTAATATCGAAAAGGAAATAAAACTCCCTAAGCCGATACAAATTAAAATGCGAGTCCCATGCGGAAAAAAAAGTTAAAACTCTGTTTATTCGTCGAGAAAACTTTTTAGACATCAGACATTGTTTTAAAATATATATTTTTTCGGTGGCTTTATGTGTGACCTAAGAAATATTATAAGCGAGTGTAAAAATTTGGAACTCGAATTTCTGTATAAATTAGGTATAATGCGCTGTCGATAAATTATTCAAAAATGTTTCTCAACTAAACAAACATTCTTCACTCTTTCGCGACATTTCGTAAATAAAAGTGAACCAAAATTGGAGTATTTTTTGTTCGAAATTTGTCTTCTCTGAAACATACGCCCACCTAGAATCAGCGTACGTAATCTCCAAATCAGGGGTGTCCAACCTTTTTATAGTACCGTACCTGTACGTTGTAAACAATTTGATGACGTACCGGTAGACCAAAAATTTTGAAATGGGGAATAAAATGCGATGGAGAACATTTGCAATAAAGACAAGTAACTTGGGATATATTTTCATTGCTAAACATATACGTAAAATTTAATAAATCACTTTAAAAAATATATAATTTTTGAGAAGGTTGGGCCTGTTTATTATTAACTAAGGAAGTAATATCGGGCTCAATATTTGTCAGTTTAAGGCGAAGATACGATTCAATGTCCAGCAAAGCTCTATATTTGGTTTTCATCGCAGTCATTGCAGAAAATCCTTTTTCACATAAATATGTGGTAGCAAATGGCATTAAAAATTTTACTGCTTGGCAAGAAACTTCTCAGACACAGTTATAATTCACAAACACAGTTATATACACAGTTATAATTCGCAGGCGAGTGCCAAATTTTTATGGGGCGGTCATAGATAACGCATTCAGGCGTAGACGGCATCTTTTGAGATTAGGTAAATCCCATTAAAGTATTACAACACAAACAATGGATAAGAAATTCCAAACTAAAATATTAAAACGTATGGATAATTAGTTATTATAGTCATTTCTTTTCTTTTTTCGTAATTCAGATTTTTAATAGATTTTTTTTTTTTAATTGTAAAATCATTTGCCTACCGGTACTGGTACGCGTACCCAAGGTTGGGAACCACCGCTCTAAATAATGGCCGACATATTTTTATGGATAAAAATTGCTTACCCCATTCATCATCACTCCTTGTCAGACTGAGATGGATTTGTGCAGCAAGAAAAAAACACGCCGCCGCGTTTCGGCTCGGGAGTGCGAAACTGAGTTGCACTTCAGTTGAAGACCGCAGTTGTTTACCTCAAACAACGCTATCTTCCTTACCACTGGGAAACGGTACATGCGAGGGATCTTTCACAAATTTCGCATCATTCGCTTCCCAGCAGCTCTGCTTTCGTGCGAGCCAAAAAATTTTAATTGTCCAGGTCAAGTGTGTCAGTGCATTTGAACTTCAAAATCGCAAGTTCCTGTTCCGAAGCATTGTTTATAATTTTCTATGCGAATAAAATACGATTCATTTTATAGCGAGGTGCGTGGTTTGTGGTATAGGATGAAAGAAGAATTATTTGTATTTTTGCATGTTTAAAAATAGGATACAGTATTGTTAAATAGAGTGTCCAACAGTTTTACAATCAAATCTCCATCAGATAAAGGCTGTACCTCCTTTGGTTTCTACCCATCTCTACGTGAGACTGGGTTTTCAAAATGATGAGCTGTCAAAACCGAACAAAGATCGAGACTTATTCGGAAGAGAGTCCGAGAGCAGCACTCTCACCTATTTCACCAAAAACTGAGCAGATATTATCTGAAATCCAGGCTCACCTTTATCATTCTTTTTTTTTTTTTAGTTTTAGTCTATATATATAAAAAAGTTCCGTTACTGACTGACTGACTGATTGACTGACATACAATGCACAGACCAAACCGCTGAACATAAAGGGCTGACATTTTGCATGGCGATTCTTCTTATAGTGTAGGGATGCACTAGAAAAGTTTTTTTTAAAATTCTTCTTAGATTTTTTTAATTTAAATTTTTAAGCTCTTTTAGTAACTTTTTTTACGTTTGCATTTAAAATAATACATTGAGGGTTATAAAATTTATATCACGAGAAAGATCATAAAAATTCCTTCAAAATGAAATTTTTTTCGAATTTTTACCTCCATTTCCTGATTTTTGGTGAATTTTTAAAGATTAATTTTTAGAATTTAATTTATTAAATGCCGATCACGTGATTTCTTTTTCTGGTACTTTAAATAAATTTATCGTCACGTGCAAAAAAAAAAAAAATAGACAAAAAAATATTTTTTTTTTGCTAATGCAGCAGAAGATTGGACTTTATTTTGTCTATAAAAATATCCCTTACGATTTTTTTATAAATATGTTTTTTTTACATCAATTGTATACATTGATCGTCGTATTTATTATAAATATATATATATTATTTTTTTTTGAGGGGTGCACTCAGACAGATTTTTTAAAATTAAATTTTTAAGCTGTTTCTGTAACTTTTTTTAAGTTTGCATTTAAAATAATAATTTGAGGGTTATAAAATTTATATCGTGAGAAAGATCCCAAAAATTCCTTTAAAATGAAATCTTGTTCGAATCTTTATCTTGTTCGAATCCATTTTCTGATTTTTGGTGAATTTTTAAAGACTAATTTTTAGAATTTAATTTATTAAATGCCGATCACGTGATTTCTTTTTCTGGTACTTTCAATAAATTTATCGTCACGTGCATAAGAACGAAATAGACAAAAAAAAATATTTTTTCTTTCTTGCTAATGCGGCAGACGATTGGACATTATCCAAAAAAATATTAAAATACAGTAAAAGATATGATCCTCAAACTGTACTGTATTAACTATACTATATTCTATAGTATGTCCTATTAGATTTGATTTGAATATTTTCTTCTACATTATTTTGTCTATAAAAATATCCCTTACAATTTTTTTATAAATATATTTTTTCTTTTTTTTTACATCAATTGCATACATTGATCGTCGTATTTATTATAAATACACACACACACACACACACATATATATATATATATATATATATTTATTTATTTATTTATTTATTGGCATTAATTGCATACATTGACCGTTGTATTTAATTTGAATGTACTCCGTAGCGAAGTGCAGGTTTTCAGCTAGTTGCATATAAATATATATGAAGTCTATGACTTATCGCGCATAAATTTGAAAACATGATCTTTTATAATTTTAATTCTTGTTCATTTTTACCTAATGGAAGTGCACATTAATATTGAAAAATAAAGTTTTAGTCTCGTGAGATTTGTCAAAAACAGGACCAGACATATTTTTATTGTTATTATGCAAATTAGATATATACCCAAAATCTACAGTTGTTGTTATTTAAATAGTTTGTCAAAATTGGCTTATTTCTTTTTTTTTATTTTTGTTAACATTTTTAAAATTTAAAAAAATTATTATTTTTAATTGGTGGTCGAGTGTTTTATCGAAAGAAAGTGGGTCGCGGTCGAAAAAAGTTTGCTCACCCTTGCCCCAAACCATCAGGTTAGGTACCACATATACAATGCAAAAAAAATGTGGTTTTTTATTTTTTTATTTTGTTTTTCTCGGGGGGAGGGGTTGTTTTGTTAGAATATCACCAATATATATATATATATATATATAATGTTACGAATGGGCATCTCATGAAATAGTAGCTTACATCGTGGCCGGAAATAAGAAAATCAGCTTCAGGAACAAAGGCATTTATTAATGAATAAAATAACACATCTTATCCAGTTCGAGTCCGTCCAGCGTCTGTTACAAGAGCGCCAAAAATACAATTAGCTCAGGGAGGTTGCCAGAATTGGCGGAGGAAGTCAGTGTGTGGAAAGGCGAGTCGTTTACGCCAAAGAGAAGAAAGAGGGAATACCAGAACAGAGATAAAGTTCAGAATGAACGATTATAGGTAGTTATTAATATATATATATATATATATATATATATTGGATCTACAATTATTTTATTATTGCATTTTAAAAAACAAACTGAAGAACATGACACATCCTAGGTTTATTTTAAATTTACAGTTCTTTTTGGGCCGTTGTAATATTTCTATTGTATCCAGGGCCGCCCAGAGACAGTTTGCCCCCTAACTTCTGTTGGGGGCCCCAGGAAAAATAAAAAACGGGGAGAGACGAAAACACACAATCAAATTAAGTTACTCATACTTAAAATTTTATTACATGAATGATTAACATAATTATTATATTTCATATCACTGCTCTCTTGTTATATTCTCCAATAAATATGACAATATGTTTTTAAAAAAAGATTACATCCAACAACTTAGTAATTCAATAGATATTTAGATTATCAACTGAGGTATTATAAATAAAGGCCTTGAAATCCTTCAACTATAATAAAATTTACTACACTGAAGTGCCACTGAATTAGGGATAGCAAAGCCTATGCAAATTGTGTAGCGCTGCGCATCATGTATGCGCAAGTGAGGGCACTGTGGTAACTGCATATATAGCGCGTACTGTGGTTGTTCTGAATTAGTTGTTGGAATTGCCAGTATGGGTAAACTGCCTGATTTAGACGCCTTCGATCGCGGACAAATCGTAGGTGCGCAACGCATGGGCCATTCAATTTCCGAAATCGTCAGACAGCTAGGATTTTCAAGGTCGACAGTGTCAAGAGTATACCAAGAATACATGGATGGTTGAAAAAACTTTCGATCGGGCAAACTGCAAAGGACAATTAGCCTTGACAGTGCGTGGTGAGAGACGGCTCAGGCGTATTGTACGTAGCCAGCGAAGCCAAACATTAGCTCAAATTACCACCCAGTTTAATGACGGTGCCAGTCGTACAATCAGTAAACGGACTGTGCAACGCTCGCTTCACCGTATGGGTTTCGGGAGCCGTCGACCTACGAGAGTACCATTGCTCGCCATCGGGCTGCACGTCTTGCCTGGGCAAGATAGCACAGAGACTGGAGTGTAGAGGACTGGAAACGAGTAGCATGGAGTGATGAGTCTCGATTCCGACTACTTAATGCCGACGGGAGGCTGAGAATATGGCGTCATGCTCATGAAGCCATGGATCCTGCATGCCTGGCTGGAACTGTACAAGGGCATGGTGGCTCAATCATGGTCTGGGGTGTTTTTTCGTGGCACAGTTTGGGATCTTTGGTGCGCGTACCAACCTCCCTCAATGCAATTCGGTACGTAGAGTTGCTGGGTGATCACCTCCATCCGTTTATGCTGTTCTGTTATCCGCACGGTAATGGAGTTTTCCAGCAAGACAACTGTACCTCTCACAAGTCTCGGTTGGCTACTGGCTGGTTGGATGAGCATTCCTCTGACTTCTCTGTCATGAATTGGTCACCCAGAAGCCCAGACTTAAATCCTATTGAGCATCTTTGGGATGTTTTGGAACAAGGCGTGAAAGGCCATCACACAGCACCAAAGAACCTTACTGAATTATGGAGAGCTTTAGCCAATATTTGGCAAGCCATTCCCGTGGAACGTTTCCAAAAACTTGTTGAATCTATGCCTCGTCGTGTGGCAGCCGTTATCAAGGCCAGAGGAGGCCCAACTCGTTACTAGGTAGGTATCCCTAATTCAGTGGTACTTCAGTGTATAACAGAAGATTAAGTGGTACATTTAAAACTAAAAAGAAAGCTGAAAATAGTTGAATTTGAACGATTTTAAAAGTTGAAAGAGTAAATTTACATAAAATTTTTTTTCTTGCCTTAACTTTGGCATAGTCAAGTATTATTTCACTAAAACTAACAGGTTTGACTAAATCGTGTTCAATACTGAGCATCATTAGATGATTAAGACCGTGTTCGCCCATTGTCGACCTCAGACAATTTTTTATGAGGGATAATTTGCTGAAGGCTCGTTCTCCTGTAGCAACAGACCGTGGAAGTACAGTTAATAACCTTAGATAAATACAAATTTGCGGTAGAAGATTTTCAAAGCCTTTTTTTTTTATACCGCATTCAATATTTCTACTCAAAAGTTTAAGTTCTTTATACCATCAACACATATTATTGAGTTCTTGATAAGCTTATAGTAGATATCAACTCATCGGAGAGATCAGTTTTAATTATGTCATTCGGGAAAACGCTGACAAGTTCTTCTGCGGTAACATCAAGGTACGTTTCTGATTCAGTTGATTTCAAATAGTTTTCTGTTGGACAAATAATAGGAGAGAACACTTTTGATACTTCGTCCATTCGGTCTGCCATTGGTCTTATTTCGACAATCAACAAGTCTAAGGAGGGTAAAAATATATTCACTTTGAAATGTAATTCTTTAGATTCATATACTATATTATCTGGCTCTCCTGATCCTGAATCATCGGATAATTCTCTCTTTTTTCTTCCTCTTGTGGTTTTTAAATCTGTTGCTGCACCAAAGTTTGCAGCTACTAGTTCAGCTTCCTTAAGTAGACTATCCCAATTATTTCTAACTAGCAACTGCGCGACCATCATGGTCTCTTTTAGCTTTATATTTTCTTTTGCAAAACAATGAAACTGAAAGTAACATATGTAAGGAATGTTACCATTGCCTGTCATCATAAATATACGTTGTTAAGGGATATTCTCTATAAGGCTGATTCTAGAACATCGTGATAAAAAAATGTGAATTTCCATTACCTCAGAACAGAGATAAAGATAAGACTGAGATACCCAGCATCAATGATTTTAAAAATTACATCCCTCTATGTATGTACTATTTTTCAAAATTAAGATATCTATACTTTATCATTACAACAAATAAGAAATTGTTGGGGAAAATTTTTAAATATATTGTTGATTACATCACTCCCTGTATGTATTACTTTTCACAATTCAGATATCTACACTTATAAAATGGAGTAAAAATTCAGCAAGTACTGAAAAAAAGTGTAGAAAATTAACTATTACTGGTTGTTGATTGCTATGCCGGAGACGGTTAAGCCTAACCTCGCTATTATTTATACTCTCTCTTTCACGCCTATCTCTTAATGAATTATTTCTTCGAATTCATTCTTGAGACTGTTCCCAATTTTCACTTGATCGTGCAGTGCGCTTTCGAACATTCCTGATTTCAGTGCGTAAATCCATGTTGACACGCGGTTGCAAATTTCGGACGGCCGCTAATGTTTACATCTGGTAGTGGCAGCCGTTGCCATTCGGGGTGTAAAAATATCGTCCATTTTTGTGTCGCATACCTACGCGTTTTATATATATAGATGGTTTCAATGTCTGAAACTAAACTTTTCATTACACTTTCAGCGTCTCTGAGAGACAGTTTCGGACTTTGTAAAATCTTGTTTGTTTCATCAATCGTCTGCAGAATCTTGAACCGAACTGTCGTTAGTAAAATAAACTCAAAGGACTTCCACCTATGCGTAAGTGCATTAAGATCTGCCTGCGTCTCAGATGGAAGATTAATTTCTTCATCTATGTTGTGCATGGCATCCAAAATCTCGGAGTATGTTTTGACAAGAGGTCGTACAGCATCAACTCTTGCACTCCATCTTGTACTTAACACTGAGTGAAGTGAAATATTTGCTGTTGACTGTAAAATTTTCCACCTACTTGGACTTAATGCAAAAAGTTTGCAGAGTTTTGGGACGTTCCCAAAGTATGATTTGATTTCTATGTTTTTTTCAATGGCATGATTTGATTTCTATGTTTTTTTCAATGGCATGAACCCCCCCCCCCCCTACACAGATGTGTGTGCACCACAGGGAGAAAAATATGCTTGGGGGTTTTCAGCGAGAATTCTAGTTTTTACTCCCTAAAATTTTCCTTACATATTTGATGCGTTGTCGTACGCTTGATCTCTGCATAGCTGGAGGTCTAATCCACAGTTTTGCAACACGGTCTATATATTCTAAGCAATAGCCTCAGATTTTTGGCCAAAGTCAGTAAGCTTAACAAACCTTTCAAAAACATCCCATAAGCCCATTTTTTAAGAATGTATCTTATGAAAAAAATTAGTTGCTCTTTGTGTGAAGCATCTGGCGTCCCATCAACTATTAATGCTATAGTGAAGGGATTCTTTAATTTCTTCTATGGTGTAACTTTCCAATTTGTTACCACACACTTTCAAAATTCGTTTTGGGTCCTCCACGACAGGTAGTGAGCTTGCAACCTTTTTCTCGGAGTCTTTGGCATTTGAAACTGTTTCCAAATGATCTCTGATGTCTGAATTATAGCGTCCTATCAGTTTCAATGTGGACAAGAAACGTCCACAATAGTCTTGATCTACCGCAAAGCTGCTACCTCTAAAAGGAAGATTTCTTTCTGCTAGGAATAACAAAACACAGTTGTTAAAATCGTTTTCCATTTCGCCTCTTCTAAAATACATTTCATCACAGCTCCATCAATTGCAGATTTTCTACCTTTAACTACATTGAGAAGTTTTTTTTTTTTCCATTTTACATAGTTATTAATGTGGTTTGAATTTGATTCATGCCTTTTTATCTTGTCATATATCTTTTTCCAATGGTCATTTAATCCGCAATGGACAAATTTTGTACTAACATCTTATCCAAATAAACAAAAAGGGAAACAAAATAACCCCTCTTTTTTTTCTTACTCCAAACCTTTTTTTGGAAAGACAATCATCGGGAAAGGCCTACCACTGCTGCCTCGAGGCATACACCCTGGCTTACTAGGTGGTCCCTTTAAGACTGTCATATCTCTAGATTTATTATCGAGTCTAACCCATGTGGCTGGATCAGTACTCACTTCAAAATGTTCCTTTCCTTTGAAATTTTCTTCGAAGTCAGAAAGAGGCATGATTGGACATTGTTCGACTTCTGATGTATGAAATTTGCTTGATTCCGTTCTCTGATTTTCACCTCCACGAACTGAGCAATCCACTTCTTGAAACCCACTATTACTAATCAGTCTAGTTTCCTTGAAAACTTATGGAATATCCTTGTGATTCTCCAAGGTAGACTTGACGTTCTCTGGAAATGGCAGAGGTCTTCCGTGTCAAATTGTTTTCCATCTTCTTCTGTACTGGTTCCGGTCCGAAAAAAATATCGAGGGTCCGTTTACCACGTTCTTCTTCAGCTTTTCATACAACTTTTTTTCCCTTTTTTCAGCACTAGATGGATGGATGCGCTTCATGGGTTTGGAGGTAGGTCTGCTGAATGTCTAAATAAATGACAATCTAATTTCTAATCTATATAATATAAAACAGTTCCGTAACTGACTGACTCACTGACTGACTCACTGACATACAACACACAGACCAAACCGCTGGACCTAAATGGCTGACATTTTGCATGGCGATTCTTTTTATGGTATAGGGGTGCACTAAGAAAGATCTTTGAAAAATTCTTAGATTTTTTTAAATTAAATTTTCAAGCTGTTTTTGTAACTTTTTTAAAGTCTGCATTTAAAATAATAATTTGAGGGTTATAAAATTTATATCACGAGAAAGATCCAAAAAATTCCTTTAAAATGAAATCTTTTTCGAACCTTTACCTCAATTTTCTGATTTTTGGTGAATTTTAAAGATTCATTTTTAGAATTTAATTTATTAAATGCCGATCACGTGATTTCTTTTTCTGGTACATTAAATAAATTTATCGTCACGTGCATAACAACTAAATAGACAAAAAAAAAATTTTTTCTTTCTAATGCGCAGACGATTGGATATTATCCAAAATAAAATAAATATCCCTCACGATTTATATATATATATATATATATATATATATATATATATATATATATATATATATATATATATATATATATATTACATCAATTGAATACACTGATCGTCGCATTTATTATAAATATATATATTTATTATTTTCGGCATGAATTGCATACATTGAACGTTGTATTTAATTTGCGGGTTTTCAGCTAGTCTAACAGAAGCAAAGGGAGTGCTGCGGACGACTGCCTGTCATACTATTGCAAGGGGAATGAGAATGACCTTCACTTTTACGTATGTTTTGGGAGTTACTAAATTAGACAAATTTAATTCTTACTTCTTTATAAAAGAAAAAATTATCTTTTTAATAGCTTCCATCCACGAAGCTTTTTTTTTCTATCTATTTTAGTAGTTAGTACTGTCATCAATTTATTAGAGAGAATGTAATTTTATAACAGTTAGGACTTAACGTATATGCTTTTCATTAAAACTAAATCGGGCAATTTTCAGAAGATTATTTTGGAATAAGAGAAATCTAATTGATCGAATAATTTTTTTATTTTT
>OU015493.1:5334079-5384079 GCA_907164885.2 Dolomedes plantarius
TGTACAGCGACACATCGCTCCCACAGCTGGTGTGATGGTATGGGGTGCCATTGCCTACAATACACGGTCACCCCTAGTATTGTTCCGTGGCACCATGACAGCCCAGCGGTATGTTCATGAAATCCTGCAACCACATGTGTTGCCACTCATGCAACGGCTCCCAGGAGCCATTTTTCAACAAGACAATGCTCGGCCTCATACGGCAAGGGTGTCACAAGACTGTCTCCGCACTGTTACTACCCTTCCTTTGCCTGCCCGATCCCCAGATTTGTCTCCAATCGAGCATATCTGGGATCATTTGGGACGACTAGTTGGGCATCCCACGAGTTTGAACGAACTAGAGGCAAGGTTACAGCAAATATGGAACGAAATGTCTCAAGACATCATACAGAACTTGTATGACTCAATGCCCGATGGTATCGCATCGTGCATTCGCGCTAGAGGGGGTCCAACGGAGTATTAACTCCTCCGTTCTTTTACCTTTTTCTCTGAAATAAATTATCCTTTTTCTTTGATTTTCTTATCATTTACTTATATGAAAGTAGTCATTACGTATGTAAAATTTCGTTTCATTTTGACGACTCCTTCTTGGTGCTCTAATTTTTTTGTCCATGAGTGCATATATAAAGCTTGTCGTTTTAGAAAATTATCAATAGATTTCGATGAAATTTTGACATATTACTAACTCTGTTTTGGCCTAAAATCTAAGCTCTACGTGTTTATTGAATCATTCTACAGGTACCTGTACTTAAATCGGTGTTTCTTCACTTTTTTGTAGTATACTTCAGGGATTTTTGGAAATAGTGTAAAACTTTGACTTCGGAAACACAGGTCAGTGTCACGGTAGAATACCCTATAAAGATTTGGTTTAGTTTGGAGCACTACGGTTCATTTTTTGCCACACGAGGGCCACAGTTTAAAGCTGATTCCGAACGGCTACAAACGTCCATGCCAACAGCGGGACTCGAACCCTCAGGATCTCCCAGCACCCTAGCCATTCGGCCATCACCTGGCCAATATGAAGGAAATTAAAATAAGTTGAATGGAGTGTAGGGTCTCTGGCATCGCACTAAAAATGGAATAAAAAATCCCTCTATTTTTAAATGGTATAAAATGTTTACCCAAATTGTATTTGTTTTCACGATTTTCTATCTCATTTGAACTAAAAATATATGTATTTACTAGCTGAAAACTCGCGCTTCGCTACGGAGTACATTCAAATTAAATACAACGGTCAATGTGTGCAATTACTGCCCCCCAAAAAAATATATATATTTATAATAAATAAGACGATCAATGTACACAATTGATGTAATATATATATATATATATATATATATATATATATATATATATATATATATATATATATATATATAAATCGTAAGGGATATTTATTTTTTTTATAATATCCAATCGTCTGCTGCATTAGAAAGAAAAAAAAAATTTTTGTCTATTTAGTTTTTATGCACGTGACGATAAATTTATTTAAAGTGCCAGAAAAATGAAATCACGTGATCGGCATTTAATACATTAAATTCTGAAAATGAATCTTTAAAAATTCACCAAAAATCAGAAAATGCAGGTAAGGATTCGAAAAAGATTTCATTTTAAAGAAATTTTTAGGATCTTTCTCGTGATATAAATTTTATAACTCTCAAATTATTATTTTAAATGCAAACTTAAAAAAAGTTACTAAAACAGCTTAAAAATTAATTTAAAAAAATCTAAGTAGAATTTTTTAAAAATCTTTCTTAGTTCACCCTTCCACCATAAGAAGAATCGCCATGCAAAATTTCAGCCCTTTAGGTCCAGCGGTTTGGTCTGTGCGTTGTATGTCAGTCAGTGAATCAGTCAGTCAGTGAGTCAGTTACTGAACTGTTTTATATATATAGATGAGAACGGTCTGCTCTGAACGTAGGCAGATTCCTAAAATTAGGTCTGCAAAGCAGTATGGAAAATTATTATCGGGGAAAATAGCATAAAAGTACGTTCGACTGTTTTGCAACCCAATTTCTGCCTCGGGAAGTACAAAGAACTGAATATCACGAACGGGCTGGTTTGACGTGTCCCGCCAAGGCGTATCGTCCCGTTCAGAGACCGCGGGCAGTGGATAATTCGACATGGGCTCCGATCAAGCCGCGTTCACCCTTTTTCAAGCAAACGGTTGAATGTGAGCTGGCCAAAATAGATGCGCCAGTTAAGGTTTCTATTTGAATACTTTGGTTTCTAGCCATTATCCAGTTGTGCATAGTGATAGTGCCTAGTGCCAGTTGATAGTGCCAGTTGTGCATAGTGATAGCATAGTGTGTCGCAAACACTCCACATCGACTCTGTGAAGATAACGATCGGCAACCTATTTATCCCTCACGAACGCACTTCCTGCCACCATCTTAACTCTTTCAGGCGCAACAACCTCCACCGCTTGCACGGTGCACATTTTTCCCCGATTTTTTTTTTAACCTAAAGAATCTTGAAAATTTTTCCAATTAAAGTTTGCAAAATGTTTCCACTTCTTTAAACTGATAACAGATGGCAGTACTAGCTCTATTTCTGCTCATTTAACTGAAATATATTGAATGCAAGTGAAAAAAGTCTAGATTTAGGCGTTTGCGCTGTGCAAAGGGCGGCCCTCAAAAGGGTTTTAAACTGCACAGTGATCCCGGTCATCGGAAAAATGTCACCCAAGGATTTGCTACCACGGTGGAGAAAATCGTTGTCTCCCCCCCCCCCCACTTGAACATGTAGAGAATATTTAGATCATGGTAATGTTTCGGTGGAATTCAACTTCTATTTCAGCCTCTTTATTCTTTGTTTAAGGTACGTTCGGAGCACTTGTTTTCGAAAATAAAAAGTACGGATTCAATGCATATATTTTTAGTTCAAATGGGATAGAAAATCATGGAAACAAATATAGTTTGGGTAAAAATGTAAGGTTTACATAAGATTCGATTCACAATAATCGAACTTTTAGGTGAATAAAGTTAAAGAAGCCGCTTAAGATATACTAATTGCGGCATACGCTGTTGGTATAAATACCAAGCAGCTAGATTAAAAAGACGAAGTTTTGAGGAAGTGAAAAGAGGAGTAGGGCTGGCGAAACGAAGTATCGAGCTGGAGCTAGGCTTAGAGTCTGGTTTAATAATAGTTGAGTTTTGCGAGCAGCCGCTGGAGGCATAGCTAGGTTGCTTCAAACTTACGCGAGTTCTTGTCAGGCCCAAAGTTTACGCGGCAGCACTGCTGGTCGACTTTCAAAGTATCTGTGAGTATTGCAAAGTGTATTTTCCATGAATGAGTAGTTATGCAAGTGAATATATTGAAATGTATTTCCATTGCATGAATGCTATATATATCTCGTGCTAGTAGTACGTATGCTTTATGTGGAAAAGCAAAATTTACAATTGCAAATATTTAAATAAACATTGTTGTTATGTAAAAACTGTGAATGAAATTATTTAGAGTGCCACATCAAGATATATATACCCAAAGTTAGTGTAGAAGTAGAAATTCCCTATGAACATTTCATAATATTTTTAAATAGACTGAGTTTTTTTATACATTTTAGTACAATGGAGGGCTTACGCCAAATATCTCCTACACTCCATATATTTTAATCTCCTTTATACTATAGACCAGGGGTTCCTAACCTTTTTATAGTACCGTACCTGTACGTTGTAAACAATTTGATGACGTACCGGTACACCAAAAATTTTGAAATTGGGAATAAAATGCAATGGAGAACATTTGTAATAAAGACAAGTGACTTGGGATATATTTTTATTGCTAAACATATACGTAAAATATAATAAATCACTTTAAAAAATATATAATTAGTGAGAAGGTTGGGCCTGTTTATTATTAACTAAGGAAGTAATATCGGGCTCAATGTTTGTCAGTTTAAGGCGAAGATCCGATTCAATGTCCAGCAAAGCTGTATATTTGGTTTTCATCACAGTCATTGCAGAAAATCCTTTTTCACATAAATATGTGGCCGCAAATGGCATTAAAAATTTTTCTGCTTGGCAAGAAACTTCTCAGACACAGTTATAATTCGCAAACACAGTTATAGACACAGTTATAATTCGGAGGAGAGTGCCAAATTGTTATGGGTCGGTCATAGATAACACATTCAGGTGTAGACGGCATCTTTTGAGATTAGGTAAATCCCAATAAAGTATTACAACACAAACAGTGGATAAGAAATTCCAAACTAAAATATTAAAACGTATGGATTATTAGTTATTATAGTCATTTCTTTTCTTTTTTTGTAATACAGATTTTTAATAGATTTTTGTTTTAAATTGTAAAAATCATTCGCATACCGGTATCTGCTTGTCCGCGTACCGGTGCTGGTACGCGTACCCAAGGTTGGGAACCACTGCTGTAAGGGGTGAGAGTTCCATCGTTATTTCTCATGTATTCTTACACATCTGTGTGTGTATGCATCCAATAGCAAGTTCAGAAAATCAGAGATTCGAATCATTTGAATTTCTGTAACTGAACTCAAGCGTTCTGAAAGGTCGCTATGACAGACTACTTTCTACAAATTTAATTGACCCAGAATCATTGCCCTGTGAAACGCAGATTTCAACAGTCCGTTCTCCAGCTCAACCCACACGATTCAGCCCATTTATCGGTCGCCAAACATATTCGTAGCGCATAACGGTGAGACGCAGGTTTAGAGACACCGAATACAATTGTCGGCGAGAAACGCTCCCCAGCTACAAAAGGCACCGCAGAAATACCGGAGGAATGAAAGGCGCTCCTTTGTGAGCCCACGGGAACGCGAGAAATCGCCCGCCACACTCGGCGCCGATCATGGACTGCCATGCCAGGCATCAGCATATTGCCAATAAAACCTAGAGATGGAATAGCAAAATTTGGCAGGCGAGAATTTTTATTATTTCGACATTTACATTATCTACAGTGACTCCCAAAAGTGTTCGTACCCTTACGATTTTCAATGAAATAGCGGTCTATCCATTGATTAAAATGAATATTTCAGAATGGGTATTTAATAATAAGATCTATAATCTATTCTTAACAAAACTACATGAAATATTTTGTAAACATAGTAAAACTTTATTTTTAAGAAACCAATAATCCAAAAGTAACAACAACTTTATCTCACAAAAGTCATCGTACACTTGTAAAAAATCTCTACATATTAGTAAATATTCTAATTTTTCGTTAAATTAATATTTAGTAGGATATCCTTTAGCATCCACAACAGCTTTTAAACGTCTGGGAATAGATTGCTTTAGTTCTTTTGTAATTTTTGCATCAATGTTCATCCATTCTTCCATCATAATTGTTTTTAGTTCGCTTTTCGTGTGAATGTCGTGTTTTCGTACTCGGACCTCCTGCTCTCTCCACATATGTTCTATTGGGTTTAAATCTGGCGATTGAGGTGGTGTTTTCAAAACTTTTGGACAGTTATAGAGACACCAGATGCGAACGTTGAGAGCCGTGTGATTAGGATCGTTATCTTCATAAAAAAAAACAAAGTTGTTTCCAATACCCAAATTTTGAGCTGATAATTTTAAATTGTCTCTTAAAATATTTATAAAACAGCATGATTCATTATGCCATCAATAAATACCAAATTCCCTAGTCCTGATGCTGACATGCACCCCCACACAAGGATACCTCCACCGGCATGCTTAACTGTTTCTACTAAGTTCTTGGGATTAAGTTCCTCATTTTTTTCTTCTCCATACAATTATACGCCCATCAGCACCAAAAATGTTCATCGGCATATAAGACATTATTCCAATAAGTTTGGGGCTTATTTATCATTGATAGTGCGAAGGGAATCCTAAACTTTCTGTTTTTCTCACTCACAAAAAATGTTCTATGGGCAGAACGCCCATGTAATCCAGCTGTTCTGAGAACTCGTCAAAAAATTTCAGGTGAAATTGAAGTAGAAAATGTTTCATTGAATTCTGCAGAAACTTTTACAGCACTCAAACGTGAATTTTTCACAAATTTTTTAATTATAAATCTCTGATCACGTTTTGTTAACTTTACCGGCCGGCCTTTTCTTACCTTGTTTTCGATCTTCTTCTTTAAAGCGTTTTTTCACATACTGCTGAGTAGAATGAGATAAATTAAGTAATTTAGCAATATTCCGAACTGATTTACCACTACTATAATGAAAAATAATCAATTTTCGAATGCTGTTTGTTGTTTCTTTACGACTAAGACCCATTTTTAAATAATAAATAGAATATTACAGAGTAGGCAAGCAAAAATTAAAGCCAAACGATATTTTAAATGCCACCACAATTCAAATATAAAAATAAAGTGCCAGACGATAATTTTAATTATGAATTTAAACGAAAATACACTGCTGGCCACTGTAAATGCAACACCCTGAAGGAAACATGCAAATAACATGAAATTTACAACATGCATTAGCGGAGGTGAGATATGCAAATGATTAGAATTTCAGCGCAGACGCACATCACGCGCGTCTGTGGCGCCACTTCAAAGCGCTATTTAAGGCTTGGAGATTTCGACGATTTCAAATTCGGCAATTGTGTTTTTCAAAAAAACGATCAATTATGCCTCGTCGAAAACAGCGATCATCTTTTGATCAAGTATCCAAGTTCGACAGAGGAAGGATAGTGGCCTACCGAGATTGTGGATTATCTTTCAGGGAAATCGGTAGTCGTGTTGGACGAAACCAAACAACTGTAATGCGGATATGTGATCGTTGGATGCAGGAGGGTACGACGGACCGGCGTGTTCGATCGCATCCACCTCAGCGCACCACTTCACGTGATGACAGGCAAATTGTGCACATGGCAGTGACGGATCGCTCAGTCACATCACGAACCATAGCACAGCACATGCAGTCTGTAACGCATCATCCAGTGTCTGCGCGTACCATTCGACGTCTGTCCGCAAGACAGGTCTGTCCGCAAGAAGTCCATTGCGTTGTCTACCCTTGACGCAGAACCACAGACGTCTCCGCCGCCAATGGTGCGATGACAGAAGGATGTGGACGGCAGAATGGAATGAAATTGTCTTTACTGACGAGTCACGCTTCTGTCTGCAACACCACGATGGTCGCATTCGAGTCTGGAGACACCGTGAAGAGAGGATGCTGAACAGCTGCGTTATGCACCGCCACACTGGTCCTGCACCGGGTATTATGGTATGGGGCGGTATTGGATATCACTCTCGCACACCTCTAGTACGCATTGCCGGTACTTTAAACAGCCAGCGCTACATCTCCGAGGTTTTGGAGCCGGTTGTCCTTCCTTACCTTCAGGGCTTGCCCACAGCCATATTTCAACAGGATAATGCGCGACCACACGTGGCACGCATTGTCCAACGGTTCTTCGTCAATCGCCAGATTGAATTGATTCCCTGGCCGCCTCGCTCTCCGGATCTTTCGCCGATAGAAAACATGTGGTCCATGGTTGCTCTACGATTGACCCAGATTCCATCCCCAGCTGCCACAGCAGATCAACTTTGGCAACGTGTGGAAGCTGCTTGGTCTGCTGTACCCCAAGATCTCATCCAAAGTCTCTTTGAATCAATGCCGAGGCGTGTGGCAGCGGTGATCTCCAACAATGGCGGCTACTCTGGCTACTGATTTTGGCAGGAACCACTCTTCACAGAAGTCTATAAATTTAATCATTTGATACTTGGTCAACATGTTATCTACAAAATAAATTTTGTTGTGATATCTCTTGTCTTTCTTGGTGTTGCAATTTGGGTGGCCAGCAGTGTATATATATATTTGCAATATTTGATGGTAAATTATATATACATAATGAATGGATACGATACAAATAAGGTTTTTTACTCCACCATGGACCGATGGACCGTGGAGGTATTCCGATAAGGAAAGGTGGATCGCCAGCTGAATAAGGTTGGGAACCACTGCGCTAGTACAATAAGTGTGTTTTTTTTTTTACGTTCATTAATCCAGGGTATTCTCAATGATTTCTGAGGGAACAGGACGGGCTAGGACTTAGCCATAGTTCGACATGCTATCCGAATACTAGACTGGGCAGGGAAGTCGAGTTGCCCAGTTTATGTTAACATGCTTTGAAACTTCAATGAATGCACTACTTCAATGAAAGCACCAATGAATACATTTCAATGAATGCACTAGTTATCATGCGACTGCTGTAAGTTGAGCTGTTGTTGCCTTCATACGCTGCTTAATTCCTTAAAATAATGGCTGTAACCGAATCTTTGCTATTAGGCTTCTTGGCGGACAAGCGCTTGAAAAAAGAAGTGTATCGTTCCGCTCATTTAAAAAAAAAAAATTTGTGTTTTTATTCTATTAAAACTTCGAAATGCCAGAACGATCTTTCCCAGAAGTACAAACAAGAACGAACGCCGCCTCGCTCTCCGGATCTTTCGCCGATAGAAAACATGATGTCCATGGTTGCTCTACGGTTGACCCAGATTCCATCCCCAGCTGCCACAGCAGATCAACTTTGGCAACGTGTGGAAGCTGCTTGGTCTGCTGTACCCCAAGAACTCATCCAAAGTCTCTTTGAATCAATGCCGAGGCGTGTGGCAGCGGTGATCTCCAACAATGGCGGCTACTCTGGTTACTGATTTTGGCAGGAACCACACTTCACAGAAGTCTATAAATTTAATCATTTGATACTTGGTAACATATTATCTACAAAATAAATTTTGTTGTGATATCTCTTGTCTTTCTTGGTGTTGCAATTTGGGTGGCCAGCAGTGTATTTCAGTGTACGATGACTTTTGTGAGATAAAGTTTTTGTTACTTTTTGATTACTGGTTTCTTAAAAATAAAGTTTTACTATGTTTTCAAAATATGTCATGTAGTTTTGTTAAGAATAGATGATAGATCTTATTATTAAATACCCATTCTTAAATATTCATTTTAATTAAGGGATAGAACTCTATTTCATTGAAATTCGTAAGAGTACGAACACTTTTCGGAGCCACTGTATACAAATAAAACAGTTCTGTAACTGACTGACTGGCATACAACGCACTGACCAAACCGCTGGACCTAAAGGGCTGAAATTTTGCATGGCGCTTCTTCTTATAGTGTAGGGATGCACTAAGAGAGATTTTTTAAAAATGCTTCTTAGATTTTTTTAAATAAAACTTTTTAGCTGTTTTAGTAACTTTTTTTAAGTTTTCATTTAAAATAATAATTTGAGGGTTATAAAATTTACATCACGAGAAAGGTCATAAAAATTTCTTCAAAATGAGATCTTTTTCGAATCTTTATCTCCCTTTTCTGATTTTTGGTGAATTTTTAAAGATTAATTTTTAGAATTTAATTCATTAAATGCCGATCACGTGATTTCTTTTTCTGGTACTTTAAATAAATTTATCGTCACGGCATAACTACGAAATAGACAAAAAAATATTTTTCTTTTCTTGCTAAAACGGCAGACGATCGGACATTATCTAAAAAAATATTAAAATACAGTAAAAATATGTTCCTCAAACTGTACTATATTAACTATACTACATTCTTTAGTATATCCTATTAGATTTAATTTGATATTCGAATATTTTCTTCTACATTATTTTGTCTATAAAATATCCCCTACGATATTTTTATAAATGTATTTTTTTTACATCAATTGTATACATTGATCGTCGTTATTTATTATATATATATATATATATATATATATATGTATATATATATATATATATATATATATATATATATATGTATATATATATATATATATATATTATATATATATATATATATATATATATATATATATATATATTATATATATATATATATATATATATATATATTGGCATTAATTGCATACATTGACCGTTGTATTTAATTTGAATGTACTCCGTAGCGAAGTGTTGGTTTTCAGCTAGTTTCTCCATATTTTTATTATTTCTACATTTAGGTGCTCTTATATATCAAACCAGCTGAAAACCCGTACTTCGCTAAGGAGTGCATTCAAATTAAATACAACGATCAATGTATGCAATTAATGCCAAATAAATAGATATATACATTTATAATAAATGCAACGATCAATGTATGCAATCGATGTAAAAAAAAAAAACGAAAGAATATATTTATAAAAAAATCGTAACGAATATTTTTATAGACAAAATAATGTAGAGGAAAATATTAATATTAAATCTAATAGAACATACTAAAGAATATAGTACAGTTAATATAGTACAATTAGAGGAACATTTTTTTTACTGTATTTTAATATTTTTTTGGATAATGTCCAATTGTCTGCCGCATTAGCAAGAAAAAAAAAATATTTTTTTTGTCTATTTCGTTGTTGTATTCGTTCGTTATGCACGTGACGCAGAATTAGTTTAAAGTATCAAAAAAAGAAAAGAAAACACGTTATCAGCATTTAATAAATTAAATTCTAAAATTTAAACTTTAAAAAATCCCCAAAAATGAGAAAATGGAGGTAATGATTCGAAAAAGATTTCATTTTAAAGCAATTTTTAGGATCTTTCTCGTGATATAAATTTTATAACCCTCGGATTATTATTTTAAATGCAAACTTTAAAGAATGTTACAAAAACAGCTTAAAAATTTAATTTCAAAAAACCTAAGAAGAATTTTTCAAAAATCTTTCTTAGTACACCCCTACGCTATAAGAAGAATCGCCATGCAAAATGTCAGCCCTTTAGGTCCAGCGGTTGTGTCTTTGTGTTGTATGTCAGTCAGTCAGTCAGTTACGGAACTGTTTTATATATTACTAGCCGCCAGTCTCGACTTTGTCCGGGTTGAACAAAATATTATACCAATAAATTTCCAGTTGATAGCCAATAAATTATAAATCTTTTTTTACCTGAAATACCCATTAAAAAGCGTAGTTCCAAATGTAGTTTCCTTCAATAAACCCTTTATCGTTACCAGTTTCAAAAATCCTTTTTGTATTTATCAATACCTCCTCTACTTGAATCTTTAAAATATCACAACCTTATCCTTACGGGGTGGGATAGCATATATCCGAAGCACATACTCTCGAAAAATACGGTGTGATGTCGGCAGAGATATAGTCTCGAATTCCACTTTGTTGTGACTTTCCTAACCGCTTTGCCCTCAAAGAACAATTGTGTGACATTCTGGGAAAGGAGGGTGAATCTTGCAAAAAAGGATTGAATAATAATCTTTTGTCGTTCTAGCTAGAGGCTATTTCTTTTCAGGCAAGAGACATCAGAAGGGTGGTTCACCCGCGGTTCATCCATTTTCAGCCTTTTGAGAGATGAAATAGGCACGAGGTGCCGATGAACTACTATTGAAATTCTTCTTCAATAGTAAGAAAGCAATAAGAAAGCAATTAACCACTCTTTCCCCTGACCCCTCCCCACGCTGAATGTCCCACACGTAAAATGGGGATAGGAAGTAGATAACATTTTCCCGTTCTAAAGAGCTATTTCGAAAAACAGACCCGTAAGCTAAAGGGTGTTGTTATGGTTACTTGACTGCGGTTAACAAAGGAAAAGTTGTAAGGTACATTGTAATGTACAAAAGTTGTACATTACCCCCCACATACAAAATCTGCTCTCTCTCTTTATATATTATTATAGAAGTATAGATACACATTGGTATCTCAAAATTAGAGTAAGAGATGAAATAAAAATAAAAAAATAAAAAAAGGATTTTAAGTAAAGAATGTTTTTTAATTATTTTAAGCACCTAAAATAATATTCAAATTAATATTACGTTAGTTAATAATTAAAGTTAATTTTTTAAAAGAAAAAGGCGTGCCGGAGAACAGCTAGGTTCGAACCGCTAACGTCAGAACAGAAGCCCACCGCGATAGCACCACGCTAAGGATCGTTGCTAGTGAAGTCTTCGGCAAAAAAAGCGGTAGAGGACAGTAGCGGTAACAATGGAGATTGTTAGGATTAAGCCCCTAACTTTATTTCTACTGATCAGATATACATAATATATAGCCTATGTCCATCTGGAATAATGTACCTTTCAAACAGTGAAAGAATTTTTCAAATAGGTGCAGTGGTTCTGGAGATTACCCTCCACGTACAAAATCGCTCTCTCTTTATATATAAGTACTAGCGACCCGTCCCGACTTTGTGCGGGTTGAACAATTATCGATCTTAAGTAGATATTAGGAAGGTATAATTTGTTTTAAAACTTTATGGTATATCATATTTTTCGTTTTTCTGAGGTTTTAAAACAAATTGATTCTCCGCATTTCCTGACCTAGAGAGACCAACATGTAATTGTCCGTGAGTAAACCAATCTTCCAGTAAGTCAAGTCTAATATATTTGTATGTGTGACCTTGGGATTTATTCATGGTGATGGCAAAAGAAATTTTTATTGGAAACTGTAGCGTCAGGCACTGAATTGTGTCCTGGGCCACCTGCATGCCGATTTTGATACGATTTGGCCCCATAGCCTATCCGCTACAGAGTCCACACACAAAAAAAACACAAAAAATGGTACAAAAATTTAATAATTTTTTAAAAATTCAAAATTCAAAAATTCGGCTATGTCAGGCACTGAATCGTGTGCCGATTTTGGTACGATTCGGCTCCATTGTCTCGCAGCGGAAGCTGTCGAAATGAGCAACTTTTAGGGGCAAAATCATTAAAACATTAATTAAAAAACTCCGGGGCCCGATTTTCAAAAATTAATATGCCAATGTTTTAATCTGAACTATCAACTATATCTATACAAAATTTCAGCTTAATTGAAACAATACGTTTTCACTTATAAAGGAACAAACATAGACCTATTAGAAATAATCAATAAATTTCATAGTTTCAATGAAACACACTGGTTTTTGAATAAAGTTCAATAATTCAAGTTCGATTTACGCAAATTGTGCATAAAATTGTACATAAATTCAAAAACATAAAGTTTATAAATAAAGTTCTGAAGTATTATACCAATAAATTTCCAGATGATAGCCAACAAATTGTAAATATTTTTACCTCAAATGTCCCATAAAAAGCATAGTTTCAAATGTAATTTTCTTCAATAAACCTTTAAACGTTGTCAATTTCAAAAATTCTTTTTGTATTTTTCAGTACCTCCTTCACTTGAATCTTTAACATATTAAATGTTTTACTGATAATAAATAACAATGTAGTTTAATGTGTTGCTATGGTTACTTGATTATGGTTGACAAAGAAAATTCAAATGTTAAAAATGTGACAAAGGAAAAGTTGTAAAGGTGAAGCATGAGCTCAACATTTAGGCCCCTAACTTTATTTCTTCTGATCAGATATGCATAATATATAGCCTATGTCCATCTGGAATAATGTACCTTTCAAATAGTAAAAGAATTTATTAAATAGGTGCAGTGGTTCCGGAGATTACCCTCCACATATAAAATCCGATCTCTCTTTATATATTAATATAGAAATATAGATATAGATATAGATTATAGAAGTATAGATACACATTGGTATCCCAAAATTAGAATAAGAGATGAAATAAAAACACAAAAATAAAAAAAGGATTTTAAGTAAAGAATGTTTTTTAAATTATTTTAAGCACCTAAAATAGTATTCAAATTAATAGAAAAAGTAATTTTTTAAAAGAAAGAGGTGTGCTTGAGACCGTAGTTTTATTCAAAAATAAAAAAATGATTTTAAGAAAAGAATGTTTTTTTTAATTATTTTAAGCACCTAAAATAGTATTCAAATTAATAGAAAGAGGTTAAGAGTTGAAATAAAAATACAAAAATAAAAAAGGGATTTTAAGTAAAGAAAGTTTTTTTTTAAATATTCAATTTTTTAAAATAATATTCTTAAAATAATATTCAAATTAATATTACGTTAGTTAATAATTAAAGTTAATTTTTTAAAAGAAAAAAGCGTGCCGGAGAACGGCTAGTTTTGAACCGCTAACGTCAGAACAGAAGCCCACCGCGATAGCACCACGATAAGGATCGTTGAAGACTTCGGCAAAAAAAGCGGTAGAGGACAGTAGCGGTAACAATGGAGATTGTTAGGATTAAGCCCCTAACTTTATTTCTACTGATCAGATATACATAATATATAGCCTATGTCCATCTGGAATAATGTACCTTTCAAACAGTGAAAGAATTTTTCAAATTGGTGCAGTGGTTCTGGAGATTACCCTCCACGTACAAAATCGTCTCTCTTTATATATAAGTATAGATATAGATTATACTATAACTCGCTGTTTCACACATTTGAACACGAGCTATGACTTTAAAAATATTACTTTTAGAAAAATGTTAAGGTATCTGTTAGTAGCACTTTTTTTCCTAAAAATATACAGTACTGATTCAATACATATATTTTTAGTTCAAATGGGATAAAAAAATCGGGGGAAAATATAATTTTGGAAAAAAAATTCATAACACTTTGAAAAACTGGGAACTGGTTGTTTACCCGGCATTGCACAGCTATTTATTTATCCCAATTTTTTATTACACAGGAAAAGGAAGAAATTCTTTCTGTCTATAGTGTAAAATCTCAGTAATTTTGTTTGCAGGTAATCGAACCTCCATATATCGAACTTCCCCATATCGAAATTTTCTATATATCGAACTCTTAGCAAATCTCCATGTTCATTACATAGAAAAACTGTTTCTATATATCTAAAAAATCTCTATATAACGAAATTTTTTTTTTACGACATATTGGGAGATTTTATTCCACTTTAGAATAAAATCTCCAAATTTTTGGCGTTTGAAACAATACGTCGTGGACTTCAATTCGCGGAAAATGTCCCCGATGAAGTTTTTAGTGGACTGAATAAATGCGAGCATTTCTTTGATGAACTTTCCGCAAAACTGGCTGTTCAGCAAGATATTCGTAGTTTTTTTAAAACAGAATGTAGTTGTGAACACTGTAACCACTGTCTGCATTATTGTTTTTTTAAAGATATGTAGTACTCAATAAATCTTTGATATTAATTCATTTTTTAGTTATTAACTTTCATTTAATGGGATTCGCATATAGATTAGAAATGGAGTTTCGTATAAAAAATTAGCTTTAATTTTAATGTTTAGGAGAATTATGATAAAACTGAGGTCAATTCTATACATCGAAATTTCTATACATCGAATTTTTTTCCGGCATTTTGCTACTTCGATAAATGGAGGTTCGACTGCATTTCCGAAAATCACAGAAATATGCCAAAAAAATGTGAAAAAAATATTGATGTTTTTTTAAAAAAAATTTATATATAAATGATCGACCTAAAACATTGACCTTTGAAAGAAAGCAATAATTTCTTCTTTTTTTTTGAAATTTTGTACCAATACAGCCGTTTCAACGTAGCTTAAAAGTATTCCACGATTTTTCAAGACACGTGAGACCTCCAGATAAGTTTTTATGTGCCCGCACAATGAAATTGAAGATTGGGGCAGTGTATTCACCTCAACTGTTCAAAAAGTTGGTAAGTCTAAATTCTTTCGTTACGACTTTTTCCCAAGTCTAGTAGAGGTCCTATGGCTCTGGACACGCCTTTCAAAAATCCGAAACCGAGCTTTTGAGGGACATTTATCCCAGAGCTTTGCAAGCAGCAGGAAAATCGTAGGTTAGATTGATAAGCAATGAGATATTTTTAAATATTCGAACGTTTCGTTAAAGCCTGATTTTGACTCATTAGCAAACCATCTAAATACAGTGATTTCCGCTTATAAGAATCACGTTTGTTATTACTGTTTTTGATTCTTATAAGCGGTTGATTCTTATAGCCGAAATTTAGGTTTTTGGACTTGGACAAGTACACACACACCCATATATACATATATTAGATAATTTACCATAAAATACTCTTAAATTTACGTTAATTATCTTTTATTAAAATTATTTTTTATAATTTTAAGAATACAACTTAATTTTTATACCTATAAGTGGATACACATGATTATAGTAAGAGGAGAAAAAAAATTCAATATTTGTTACAACATACCTGCTTAACAGTTTTAACATTTCAACTACAGGAAGAGTGCAAGAAAAAGCTTTATACGGTAGTTTGACGTAATGAAGTTTTCGGGAGGCTGTTTATACCTCTTTCAATATCAATAGTCTCTGACGAAGATTCACCTTCTAGCTTACGTTTCACGGTTTGATAACGTGCTGAATCTAATAATGTCACGTTTGCCTAAGTCATAGAGGACACTTCGCCGAAGATTTATGTGTTTCAGGGTCCAGGAAACCGCAACCAGGATGTGTTATGGGGAAAAAAGAGTCCCTGTCTTTGTTAGCAAGTGGAGAAAATTGAAATCGGACCCGGACAGGTAAAGATGCTCGTGGGTCGAGCTAATTGAACAGTGTTTAGCTAAAGAGTTTAAGGGGAAACTATTATATTATGTCTAACAAAGAAAGGGATGCATTTCACGACTGCATTCCATCCCATCTTATCAGTCTTTCTTTAAAAAAAAATAGAGAAAGAACTTCGTGCCTTTTGAGGGTTTAAGTAGCTTTTTTGGAAAAATGAAAGGAAAGCGAAGAGTGCAAGCTGATTCTTAAAACCGGTGGATTGATTCTTTAAAGCGAAAATTTTAACATGAAAATAATACATTTGCTTTTGTTTTTGCGATATTGATTCTTATAAACGGTTGATTCTTTTAACCACTGATCACTATAAGCGGTGGTTACTGTAATTCCTTCAGAGAAGTTTAAGGCCGTGGCATATGCGAAACCCTCTTTCAGTCAGGGTGTCAAACAAGAATAATCGGGCAGGAAAAGTTAAAATAACTGTATCGAATCCACTTGGCACCATCTAAGATTCCTCGCTATTCCTTTGCCTCTGCTCGTGCAAATTTGAAATCTAATGTGAAACAAACTTAGGGAATTGATAATTTTAGAACAGGGATAAAGTAGCTGCGGTACAATTTCGCGTTCATTGTCAAATAAAAACTATAGAGAGTTTTACTGTGCGCTCGATCATCCATTGTCGAACCAAATCAACCGGTCACTCAGTGACGGATTACTCAGTGACGGCACTTGAGGCAGAAATTAATTGGGCGCCCCCATCTGATGTTTTTAAATATTATTCACTTAGTTAAACACACAAAAAGAGACATTTAAATTTTTTTATAAACTTTTTATTTTTATAATCGGAACAATATAACAAAAAAAAACTTTTTAAAAATATTATTTCAGTTTAGTCGGTTAAGGCGCGATCCGGAGGTCACTTCTGAAGGGAACGTTGCATATATGTATCTTCTAGTGTCACTCTGGAACGCCTGGAGCAGTTTCAATCAAACTTGATACACATATGACTTACAATCTGGGAAAAAACACTAGCGAGTAAGACACCCCTAGCACCCCTAGAGGGAGGACATGTAAAAATAATCGAAAAAGACTGATATTAGTGTCGAATCCATAGGTTTTGGGGTCGAAAGGATTAGTGAAACTCCCGAAGCTGTTTGAGTTCAGCCCCATCACCGTTTGGGGGGAAGGGTGAAAAATAAAATGTCCAAAATGACCGAGATTTATCTCGTATCCATAGTTTCCGGTGTCGCTGAGATGAATAGTGATACACCCGATGTCTTTTAAGCGCAAGTTCAGCCCCACCCCCATCAGCATTGGGAGGGAGAGGGGAAGAAGGGAGAAAATAAATTACCCAAAATGACCGAGATTAGTGTCCATAGTTTTCGGGGTCGTTGAGATGAATAGTGATACTCCCGATGCCTTTTATGTGCAAGTTCAGCCCCATCAGTATTGGGGGAGGGGGGAAGAAGGGGTGAAAAATAAAACGTCTAATATGACTGAGAGTAGTGTCAAATCCCTAGTTTTCGGGGTCACTGAGATGAATAGAGAAAACTAAAAATGTTGCTTATAATCAAGTTTTCAGTTAAATTAATATTATAGTGAGTTTTTTTCGTGAAGGGAGATCAGCACTTGGACGGAAAAACACGTGGACAGCCCTGAGCCTCGACGCGAGCTTCAGGCTTACTTTTAATTACAGGTATTTAAAAGTATACTGTATATATACTTTTAAATACCTGTAAATGAAATTGTTTTTACTTTACACTATAAGCAGAATTTATTCCTTTTCCTGTCTAATAAAAATTGGGATAAATAAATACTGGGCAACGCCGGGAAAACAGCTAGTATTATATAATATAAAGGTAACATAAAGTAAATGGAATCGAAAAATCGGTCAAAACACGGCACCCCAAAAGCGAATGACTTCAAATAGGTACTGACCATCGAGATAAGAATAATAGAGAGACGGCCAGGGGTCAGATGTAGGGTGCCGATGTCGATTCAGGCAGTGTTTTCTTTATAATCGTTTCCCAGGATCCCTCACGGAATGTTTTTCAAATTTGGCGTGCCGCTTCGAGAAGTCGCCAGATACCCTCGGTAGTGTTTGCATATCAGATAGAATATGTTCGACCGTTGTGACTCAAGGGCTTTGTACACAGTTTGCTTATAGTGCTTTAATGAAATGCCGGCATCCTACCTTGCTTATCATATTTTCGGATGACTCTTAAGCGCACCATTAACAATTTGCAGACACCCTACACTCGGCACCGGATGCCAAGACAGGTATATATTTTAGGAATTCACATTTATTTTTCGGGTGTTCGCATTTATATTGTAACAAAGTTTGAAAATTCTAAGAAACAGGATTTGATAAATGTTGTTGTGAAGGATCCCCAATTTGGACATTTTGACTCCTTCCAACATTATTAGCCCTTTCGTTTTTCCGTCAACACGTTTACGGGTCATAAAACGGCCGTATTAGATGCACCTGCTCTAATTTCCAAGAAACATCGCACAGGACGGGAGGAAGAAATTCCAGGAAAGACTCAACGGACAGCCAATTTTCGAGGAAATAAAAGTACCACGTGGGTCAACCGTGGGGGTGTCGTATCATCCTGCCACACGGAACGGCAATAAATTTACATGAGAAACCGACCTGGGGAGGGGTCAAGACCAAAAAGGGGGGGGGGGAAGGAACCCCGAGGAGAGGAACGGAGGCAGAGGTGAGAGAGAGTTTGTGTGGCGAGCTGTGAAAAATGGACCTTTGACTGCTGCGCAATGACGAGGAGAGGAGAAAGACGGCCCCGCTAAAGCGAGATGACCGTTTTCAACCGCCACCGAAGGGCCCCATCATCTTAGCCCGATACCTGCTGCCTCCACCGGTACAAGTACCCCATGCCATGCCCTGCTGCCTCATCAAAGCTCCCCAGGTTGGTCATTTCTCCCCTTTCAAATAGTGCTGGGTTTTTTTACATCAAATTTTGACAAACTGAACACAATTTTGTTTAGACTGAACTATATTGCGATCGACCCGTAATGGTCCTGCCTAATTCTGATACTATTCAAGATTTCTCATTCATAATATGTTGTGGCGTCACGACAAGGCTGATAAACTCTCTGAGGCGCTGCTAATAATTACTACTATGGGATCCATAACAGAGAAAGACAGAGTCCTAAATAAAAAGGAAAGGCCAATTTTTCAAAACAAAAAACTTAACGGGGAAATTTATTTACTAAAAGAATTAACATTTAAACAGTGCAACATATTCAATTAAAATCCCGTGTATATTTACAACGTACAGAGCCGAAAACACACACGTCCACACAGGGCGCGTTCTACCCAGCGACTCTTTCCCAGACAGGGGGTCGGCAATCGTTGGTGACAGTTTCTTCGTAACTTTATTGCATTCCAGAATCGTTAGGACGACAGCTTTACTGGCTGCATCTGTCGGAAAACGTTTTTTAATGTCCCCACGTGTTCAGAACCGGTGGAGACGGGTAACACTTTCCTTGAAAAACACGCAGCTGTGTTTCAAGCTCTCTGGGGTCTTGGAGAAAATAAGACCATACATCCAGTACGCTACAATGTAAATCTAACCTTTTGTATAATATTGTATAATAAATGTTATTATTTTATTTATAAACGTATAGTTACCTTTGGAGATCGCCTCCCTAATTTTACACAACGCAATGGGGTATCTCTGGTACCCCTCATAACAAATGTCGTTAACGAAATCGGTGAAATAATTCCCGATAATGCAACGGCAGGGCAATTGAAAGAAATTATAGAAAATAGCCAAGCAGCAAAAAAAAGAATTTGCAGTTCATCAAGGAGGTCAAAGGAACAGGTAGAACGCGAACTGGAAAAAACAGCGACTCGACAGGCAATTTGAGTTGCTCGCGAAGAAAATGTCAAAATTCAAATCGCCGCGAGAGCTAACGCTGACGAAAATTCTAACGAATATTCTTCGGAGAACCACGCAGATTCAATAGAACATGTCATTAAAACCATCCGCACGTTGCCTATGCCACTACCAAGTAGATCAGAAAATGTTTATCTATTTTTAAAATTTTGGAACGCGCTTTCGACACTAAGCAAATTAAAACAGAATGCAAAGCAGAAGTTCTACTTGATCTATCAGGCGAGAAGAGCCGCCATTTTTTTTAAATATACATGCAGACGAAAACGTGATTAAAAGCTATAAGATAAAAAAAATTGTATTGCGAGAATTTCAACTGTCAGCGAAGGAATACTGGGATGGTTTTAAGAAAGCATCGAGAATAAAACGTGAAAATCACGTTTAGTTTGTGTCGCGATTTACAGACAATCCCTGAATGCTTTCTGCAATTAATGACCTTGAAACTTTATGCGATTTAATAATAATCGATAAATAAATCGAAACCCTCGACAAAGATACATCCAGACACATTTTGATAAAACAAGTCGCAGAGTGGATGAGACCGATCCCATCAGCAAAAGAAAGAGACCTCTACTACCTAGCAAAAAATAAGAGTCTGTTTTGGGAAGATCGCAAAGGATCGAATGGCTATAATGATAAATCTCAAAAGGAGTCTAACACAAACCCACAAGCGAATCATTTTCACCAAGGTAACAATAACTATAAGAATGTAAAAAAGCATCTTTTGATTGTATCTCTACAGCTCATCTCGTTGAATTCTGTCTCAGAAATAATGATGCTGACAGACAACAATATCCAGGAAGATCTCATAATTCAAACCCTGTAAATTCCATGGCTAAATTAGGCGAAATTCCAGAAGAGTTGCACATGGACATGGACATGGACAAAAAGTTTTCGTGAGGTTCCAAATAGGGCTAAGAAAGCCCTCGGTATGGATATGGGAAGCACTGAAGCTTTTCACGCATGGTCCAAGAAGAAATGAATCAAGTTTTTTTTTAAAAGTTACAAAATAAATTAAAGAAGTTACAAAAATAAAAAAGTTAGAATTTAGTAAGTTAAAGTTAACACAAAATTAAATCAGCAAGACTTGTCAAAAAAAAAGTTCCAATATAAGATAAATTAAAAAGCAAAATATAAAGATTAAACTCTCAAAAGTCGAAGACGAGCCACGGAGGACCGCGAGCAACAAAGATATTAAATGCTGGGATCAAACCCAAGATGGGAAAGAACTATCAAGCAACCCGTGCTTGAAAGAAGAGTTGCTTACTTCAAGTGGACATTGAGGTGAATAGCATTCCTATCTATGCTTTAATCGATAGCGGTATGAAGGGAGTGGATGATTCCGAACCCAGTTCATCGTTAGCGTAAGCGTAAATGGAAGGTTGGCGCTGACACGGAAATAAACCAATCATAGGCCTTAACAATTTCGTTGCTAATCTTTTGGAGGTTTGCCATTGGTTAAATATATTTCAGTACTTTTACGCTTACGCTAACGGACTGCTATGTGAACAGTTTGCGAAAAATTTAAATGATGTCGGTCGCACCACAACAGTCAAATTGGCAAACGGCCAAATACATGAATGTCCATTAATCGCCTGTAATATAATAAGTCATATCGGTAGTCAATCAAAGCTTTTACACAGAGATAGAAAAAAAGGCGAGCCAGAATTCGAAAGTTCCAGGTTTGCAGACAAATTGAAAATAAATTTAGTCGACAGACCATCAAATGCGTTCACCGCCTCACTCCAAAGGGAGCTGAAAATCCTATTTGTGGGTTGATGAGATTTTTCCTTTTTCCTGACTCGCACCGGGTCCAATGCTGTACTTTGAAGAAATTAGTAGCTTTTTGGCTGTGGAAATAAGGAAATGGCGCTTATCAACGAAACGCTGTCCAAGTGTTATAGCAGATGTAAGTACATTTTTAATCTTTTGAACATGAAAATCGTTCATGTAAATCCGAATTATAGAGCATACTTCTACAGAATAGAAATGTTAGGATTTGTAATGGAAGAGGATTGACTATTTTTTTAATTTGAAATCGTTGGGTAAGGTTAAAGTGACGACACTCGCATAAGCTACTGCATGTGAGACATCTGACTCATACATGAATTATGGCTGATGTATACGATTGAGCATATTATGATAGTAGGTTTTTCATGTCGCAAAAAATTACATGTGTGTGTGCGTGCGTGAATATATTTAATATGTAAACACTAGCTGAAAACACGCATTTCGCTACGGAGTACATTCCAATTAAATACAACGGTCAATGTATGCAATTAATGCCAAAAAAATAAATATATATATTTATAATAAATACGACGATCAATGTATACAATTGATGTAAAAAAAATATATATTTATAAAAAAATCGTAAGGGATATTTTTATAAACAAAATAATGTCCAATCGTCTGCCGCATTAGCAAGAAAAAAAATATTTTTTGTCTATTTAGTTGTTATGCACGTGACGATACATTTATTTAAAGTACCAGAAAAAGAAATCACGTGATCGGCATTTAAAACATTAAATTCTAAAAATGAATCTTTAAAAATTCACCAAAAATCAGAAAAGAGAGGTAAAGATTCGAAAAAGATTTCATTTTAAAGGAATTTTTACGATCTTTCTCGTGATATAAATTTTATAACCCTCCAATTATTATTTTAAATGCAAACTTAAAAACAGTTACTAAACCAGCTTAAAAATTTAATTTTAAAAAATCTAAGAAGAATTTTTCAAAAATCTCTCTTAGTGCACCCCTACACTATAAGAAGAATCGCCATGCAAAATGTCAGCCCTTTATGTTCAGCGGTTTGGACTGTGCGTTGTCTTGTCAGTCAGTCAGTCAGTCAGTTACGGAACTGTTTTATATATGAGGCGGTGAAAGGCAAAGTGGTGTAAGTCAGTAAGTCAAGTGGTGTAAGTTAAAGAGATTAACTGCAAAAACTACAAAAAATTCAACCATAAATTGAACAAATTATAATTCATAACAGTTATTACAATATTGCAAATAATAACTATTTACAATTCCACTAAAAATTGAACATGGAGATTACATATTTGCCCTCAAATGAAAAAAAGTTGAAAATGTGACTTACACCACTCTGCCTTTCAACGCCTCATATATAGATTGGTTGCGAGTTTGTGAAATCCTACGCTGGATAAAATGTAGGAGGAGATAAAAGAATATTTTTAATCAATGGATCCGTCCATAACGGATGTCAGCGGACGGATTGAAAGTTCGGATTTCATTTTTTTTCTCAAAGATTTCATGTTCGGTTTGTTCCACTTCGTCCTCCTTTGATGTCTGCCCGCTTTAAATACCATAAGGAGTCATGTGAAAAAAATAGTTCAAAGGAAAGTGACTGTGTTTCTTCCAAGTAGTGTTGATCTCTTCTTTCCGCATCGTAGGGATGCGACATCGATAACAAAACATCGATGTTTTGAAACATCGATATTCAATATTAAAACATCGATGCTAATAAAACATCGCCCAAAAACCATCGATGTTTTTAAACAGCGATGTTTTAGAACATATATTTTTTAAAACTGGCTTAGTAACCTCTAACATTAATGTTACTTCGGTTAGTCGTTGGGAGTTTGGGGGAGAGTAAGATTTAATTTTACTCTGTGATTGGGCTGACACAAATGACAAAAACTTGGTCGCTTTTGCCTTGGGCTACATTGATGACTCAAAATTCTGGTTGTAAATATCGTCATGTTTTGCCTTCAAATGTCCAGATAAATTCGTGGTATTGCCAGAAGTTTTGAGGGACGTAAGGCAAATACTGCAATTTGCCAATTTGTCTGAAGTTTTGCAAAAATATTTCCAAACGGTACTTTTGGGAGGCATCTTACTAATAATATTAACGCCAACTTATATAAAACCAGAACAAAACAAAAACTTGAATGGCTGCTCTCGTGCATATACAATTTATAAAATAGAACCCGATGGAAGGTTCTTGAGTGTCGGGAACATTTCAAGCGCTCTGATTGGTTCATTGGTTGTCGATTACCATTTGTCTGTTTACTAAGGAATCGTTCCCTCTTTTGTATTCGTCCTTTTCTGAATTCAGACTTACATTTACTGAGTGTGAAAATTATGCTACGTGGTAAATTTTTTTATTATGGTACTTTTTCATTAAAAAAAACATCGAGCACAAAACATCGATGTTAAAAAAACATCGTCTTCAAAAAATCGATGTTTTGAAAACATCGACATCGATGTCGCATCCCTACCGCATCGGCCAAGACTACATCAATGCCTTGTGCGAATCTCGTGCTGCGAAGTTGGTGAATGCCAATGTTATCACACACACACACACATATATATATCGTAGATGGAGTATGTATATAGGCATACCGAATAATTACACATATACGAATAATTTCTTTCTCTCTCATGCCGTTTGTAGAACATCATACAAATAGGCTTCATTCTGAATTTTTTACTTCAGGAAATGGGATTGTTTTTAGAAGTTAGAAATGGAGTTGTTCCATCGATTTTTAATTCGCACCCCTTCTATACTACTGGTCAGTAGGATTGAAAGGTACAGCTTTGTCAGACGCACCTCCCTGCCAAGTTTGGCGATTTTCTGTATGGCGTGGTAACCATGCGATTTTGGCGATTTTTTTTTTTTAGTCGTGTGCGGTTGTGGCAGTAATCAGATTGAGAGTTTAAATTCAAAAATAAATAATGAGATTTATAATTTTAATTTTTTTCTAAATTTTTTGACATTAGCTCAGAGTTGAGGATGTTTTGTATTTTGTTTGCTTATTTTTGCCCTTTCTGCTGTGGTTTTTATCGCGCATGCATTGTTGCTGTTTTGTAATATAGGAAATTTATTTGCTAACTGAGGTTAGCTGGGGATTCCTGTAATGTTTTTGGAAGTTTAATACAGCAAGCGGTAATTTCCTTTTCCCGAAATTAGATTCACGAACTTTCACCCTTTCAAGTAAAATGTTGTTTTGTGTCTTTTAGAGTGTAGTTTGTGGCATAATGAGCGACATGATTGAATTAAGGTTGTTAATTTGTATTTTATGGGAAACAGGTGTGTAATATGTTTGTGTATGGAGAATTTGCGTTTATGGTTACAAACCACCGGTAGGGAATTTCTGTAATGGTTTTGGAAGTTTAATACAGCCAGCGGTAGGTTTGTTTTCAACTTATTTGTTATTTCTTGGTCGCTATTGATGTTTTTGCTTACATTTAGCACTTTAAGCTTGACAGGTGTGAGGAATTGGGAAAAGTTGGCGCTACGGAGGTGCGTTGGCGCAAAAAAATTTTGACACCAACTTTTCGTCAACGGAGGGGCGTCTGACATTGCTGTTCCGATTGAAAATTGCAGCGACATCGCAGGTGAATAGAGAGTATAGTTTTGGGTGTTTTAGGAAATAACTCTTTCAGTGACCTAGTGCTGAATGAGACTTCGGGTAAGTAGAGTTTTTGTAAGAGGGTTCAGCCTGGGAAAAGAAGCTCCAGGTTGTCGTATGAATTGATACGCCTCTGAGGTTTAATCTTCACGGAGGTTATCGAAACCACACACACACAAAAAAGTGAAATTCAACATGATTGAACAAAGGTGATTGAATCCTCTAGGTTTAAGTTTCAAAAGGTTAAAAATGAATCGAGGAGACTAAAAAATCGAAAGTCAGTATTATGTAATAATATTCAGCAGAGTACCAAAATTTTGCAATGTTGAGTGATGTAAGAAAACAGCAAAATAAACTCATGATATTGTGATGGCGGCGGACTCTCTACTTAACCCGCAGTATTATATATGAAATATGGTGAAGTTTCGTTACAGCTTTGAACGAGTATTTACCAGAGGCGATATCAAGTCCATCGATCAATAGGCGTGCCGGCTGTCTATGAACAGTAAACAGACGAACAACGAGGACTGGAGTGCACGTGGTTTCTGGACAGAGAGCGGTTGTTCCGGGGGTATGCAGTCGAAGGAGAACCGGTTTTGGACTGGTCTTGGCTCGAGGTGGCCAGAGAGAGAAGTCGCCAGACAGAGAAGGACAGGGGGTCCGGCGTTGACGAGGTCAACTTTGCTCGGGACCAGCTGGATATTCGCGGGCCGTCGAGCCGCGTGCTAAATGATTGTCATTTTGGCCGGGGTGCCTGATACTTGTGGTTGTAGATTTGGCTGGAGGCCATGAAAGCACTGGAGGTGCAAAACTCAATTAATGTACCTATTTTGTAAGTACGCTAGTACAGCGGTTCCCAACCGGTGGGTCGCTGAAGGGTTACAGGTGGGTCGCGACTCGATCCTAAAACTATTAAAATGGTCTTTGTGTACTTTTATAATTGTAGTTTTTATCTGCACCTAGGAACACTTGCAAGTGAGTATGAAACCACTTGTTGCATATATTACAAACGTACATCTATTGTTAAATAAATAACTGTTTTGCTACAAAGTGCTTATATTTTGTCAACCATTTTCAAATCAGAACACAAATTGTTTATCAATAATCAATCTACATCTTCAAAAAAGCATATATATATATATATATTCAATATTTGATGGTAAATTATATGTACATAATGAATGGATACGATACAAATAAGGTTTTTTACTTCACCATGGACAGATGGACCGTGGAGGTATTCCGATAAGGAAAGGTGGGTCGCCAGCTGAAAAAGGTTGGGAACCACTGCGCTAGTAGAATAAATGTGTTTTTTTTACGTTCATTAATCCAGCGTATTCTCAGTGATTTCTGAGGGAACAGGACGGGCTAGGACTTAGCCATAGTTCGGCATGCTATCCGAATACTAGACTGGACAGGGAAGTCGAGTTGCTCAGTTTATGTTAACATGCTTTGAAACTTCAATGAATGCACTACTTCAATGAAAACACTAATGAATACATTTCAATGAATGCACTACTGTCCGACCACAGTACGAAGAACCACGGTTGGCATAGTGCCAAGACGATTCTATTCACGCTGTAGGTAAGGCTGCTGAGAAAGGAGGGGGAAAAGTCTCGTATTCTCTATTTTCTAAGTAGGCGTTTTCCCCTATTTTCTAAGTAGACTAGCTTTTCTCGCGCATGCGTAACAACTTCCAGGGACCTTGCTTCCGTGGTCGGACAGTAGTTATTATGCGGCTGCTGTAAGTTGAGCTGTTGTTGCCTTCATACGCTGCTTAATTCCTTAAAATGATGGCTGTAACCGAATCTTTGCTATTAGGCTTCTTGGCAGACAAGCGCTTGAAAAAAAAAGTGTATCATTCTGCTCATTTAAAAAAAAAAAAAAATTGTGTTTTTATTCTATTAAAACTTCGAAATGCCAGAACGATCATTCCCAGAAGTACAAACAAGAACGAACAAAAAAAAAAAAGGTTTGTGATACACTTCAATTTATACGCTAATTATCATACGGCTGCTATGTCGCTTTCATACGCTGCTTAATCCCGTAAATAATGGCTGTAAACGAATCTCTGCTTTTGGCGGACAAGCGGTTGGATCTTTATCAAAAATTTCTATCATTCTGCTCGTAAAAAAATTCAAACTACCTTTTTTTTTTTACTCTGTTGAAATTTAGAAATACCGGAACAATCTTTCATAAAAAATTTATATTACACATAAATGACGTTATAACTTTTAAAATGTGTCTCAGATAGTTGATTTTTTATTGTTTACCTCAGATTTATTCAGGAAATAAAAATTTTATTGAGATATCCGCTTCTATAAAAATATCACTCTCTTAGAGTGATATTTTTATAGAAGTCTTTAGTCTTTTAGTGCTTTAAGAAAATGCTTTGTGAAAATTAGAGTATTTCATGCTTTGTGATCATTGGAGCATTTCATGCTTTGTGAAAATTGGGGTATTTTGAAAATTAGAGGCAGCCGTCAGTCGCTAAAATCATAATTCTAACAATAAAATTTAGAAATTATAATGACAATATATAATAAAATTATCATCATAATTCTAAACAGAAAATTTATAATTATGATGAAAGCAGTACAACGATTAATTAAAGCATTTTTTCACCTGAAATACGATTTCGATTATCTGCAAGGAAAGAAATAAAACGTGGTATTTTAAAATTAACACATGGCTTGCTGTGTCAGTATTGTCACATCTCATTTAATACCATTTCATATTCCCCAATACCTGTTAAATTTTGTCCCAGGAAAAACGGTGTGCAAGGAATTCATTTCCAGGTTTATTTATCAAGCTCAAATTTTATTGAATAAATTATGTATATTTTCTAAATTTTAAAACTATTCCGATTTTTAACACATTGGAGCTTAGCTTTGTCTCATGAGCTTTGTCTCGTTTATCACACCACTAGCGGCCCGTCCCGACTTTATCCGGGTTGAACAAAATATTATACCAATAAATTTCCAGTTGATAGCCAATACATTGCAAATCTTTTTTTACCTTAAATATCCAATAAAAAGCGTAGTTCCAAATGTAGTTTTCTTCAATAAACCCTTTAACGTTTCCAGTTTCAAAAATCCTTTTTGTATTTATCAATACCTCCTCTACTTGAATCTTAAAAATATTAAACCTTTTCCTTACGGGGTGGGATAGCATATATCCGAAGGATATATATATATATATATATATATATGTTCTGGAGATTACCCTCCACGTACAAAATCGCTCTCTCTTTATATATAAGTATAGATAGATAATAGAAAGAGGTTAAGAGATGAAATAAAAATACAAAAATAAAAAAAGGATTTTAAGTAAAGAATGTTTTTTTAAGTAATATTAATTTTTTTTCAAATAATATTCCTAAAATAATATTCAAATTAATATTACGTTAGTAAATAATTAAAGTGAATTTTTTAAAAGAAAAAGGCGTGCCGGAGAACGGCTAGGTTCGAACCACTATCGTCAAAACAGAAGCCCACCGCGATAGCACCACGCTAAGGATCGTTGAAGGCTTCGGCACAAAAAGCGGTAGAGGACAGTAGCGGTAACAATGGAGATTATTAGGATGAAGCCCTAACTTTATTTCTACTGATCAGATATACATAATATATAGCCTATGTCCATCTGGAATAATGTACCTTTCAAACAGTGAAAGAATTTTTCAAATAGGTGCAGTGGTTCTGGAGATTACCCTCCACGTACAAAATCGCTCTCTCTTTATATATAAGTATAGATAGATAATAGAAAGAGGTTAAGAGATGAAATAAAAATAAAAAAATAAAAAAAGGATTTTAAGTAAAGAATGTCTTTTTTAAGTAATATTAAATTTTTTTCAAATAATATTCCTAAAATAATATTCAAATTAATATTACGTTAGTAAATAATTAAAGTGAATTTTTTAAAAGAAAAAGGCGTGCCGGAGAACGGCTAGGTTCGAACCACTATCGTCAAAACAGAAGCCCACCGCGATAGCACCACGATAAGGATCGTTGAAGACTTCGGCACAAAAAGCGGTAGAGGACAGTAGCGGTAACAATGGAGATTGTTAGGATTAAGCCCTAACTTTATTTCTACTGATCAGATATACATAATATAGCCTATGTCCATCTGGAATAATGTACCTTTCAAACAGTGAAAGAATTTTTCAAATAGGTGCAGTGGTTCCGGAGATTACCCTCCACGTACAAAATCGCTCTCTCTTTATATATAAGTATAGATAACAACAGTGAGAAATATTTTGAAGTAAACCTTTCCAGGCATCTTTTGTTTGCCAAGTCAGTTAGCTTATAACTTAAACTGAGGGATATTATGATAAATCTGAATCCTACGGGTACATACTAGCATTTTAAAAAATAGTAACACTTTGAAAAATTCCATTTGGGCAGTTTTTTCAGCCTAGTAAATTTTCTATTTAGAATTATGATGAGGATTTTATTATATATTGTCATTATAGTTCTAAATTTTATTGCTAGAATTATGATTTTAGCGACTGACGGCTGCCTCTAATTTTCAAAATATCCCAATTTTCACAAAGCATGAAATACTCCAATTGTCATAAAGCATGAAATACTTCAATTTTCACAAAGCATTTTTTAAAGCACTAAAAGACTAAAGACTTCTATAAAAATATCACTCTAAGAGAGTGATATTTTTATAGAAGCGGATATCTAAATAAAATATTTATTTCCTGAATAAATCTGAGGAAAACAATAAAAAATAAACTATCTTAGACACATTTTAAAGTTATAACGTCATTTATGTGCAATATAAAATTTTTCTGAAAGATTGTTCCAGTATTTCTAAATTTCAACAGAGTAAAAAAAAGGTAGTTTGAATTTTCCAGTTATTTTTTGCGTTAAATTGCAAGAATGAGTTTTCACTGATGTAAAACTTTGACACCGCATTTACACAGTCGGCGAGTCGAATTCCGGGGGGCGAATGTGTAAACGGTGTTCTCGCCGTTTCTCCTCGCCAATAGTGGCGGGAGCGGTTTTCTGTCACGAGTCAAAGGGGCGAATGGCTCCAAATGTCAGACGACTGGATGACGCATGCGCAAATGACAGCAAGAGGCGCGAACGTGAGAACGGTCATTCGAATCGATGCAGGACGAATGTCTTGCTGGTGGCGCGATCGCGAATGTGTAAATGCGGCATAAAAAAATTTATGTATAGGATGGAACTTTAATAGTGGCAACTAGGTATGTACAAATTACACAGAAGAGATACATGGGGTCTAGAGGCTGCAGACAAAAAATAGACCTGCAGACTAAATCCAAGGAGCGGTTCCTTCATCTCGGGGATGAGATCAAAGTCAAGGGGGCTTAAGGGGACAGTGGACCTTCAAACCTAACATTTTTTGCTTTCAATGGATTTGTTTGAAATTTGAATATGTGATTAGTACCATAGATATGTAAAAAATGTTAGGTTTTTTGCATATCTCCGCCAATTTTTGATGTAAAAGTGGTTAAAATTTAATGATGAAATTTTAATAATTTATGAATTATGAATTATGAATTATATCAAAAATTGGCCTCATTAAAAATGTTCCATGCGCATTTCTTTTGCATATAATATGGTCATTTTTATTGACAGGATACCTTATAGAACTAACAACGAAACTTATTGCTTATTTTAAGCATTCATTAAAAATGTAAAGAGAAAAAATAATAACAGTGAAAACACCCTTTTTATGACGCAAAATACCTCTAAATCCTCTTTTCGAGTACAAAATTTAGAAATCCTGAGCTACGAAGCATCATTATTTTCAATAATATTTATTTTATATACAGTTAAGTATATAAAACTAAAATTTCAAAGCACTACGATCATTAGAAATGCGCCCGGAGCAGTTTGAATATTCGTATGACACGAAAATTTTTATTTTGAGAAAAACACGTTCAAAGTTATTGCTATTAGCAATCACATAATATCTAAATTAAATACAAATGCCTATAACCAGGAAAGTAATCGCAGAAATTAAAAATTCTTTTTGCAACACATTCCTACTCGTCCGTAGTTTCACAATTGAATAAAATAAAAAAAATCGAATTTTTGGACAAATTTTACAATTTTGAAAGTCCACTGTCCCCTTAAGTCCGGGGAATATGGGGGATGGTAAAGCACTTCTCAGCCCCCGCGAGCAAACACATGAGCCAGCGCATTTGCTCTGAGGTATGACAGGTATGTGAGGCACGTGTGGTGTAAGCTGCAGGGAGACTTCAAGGCCAAGAAATTCAACCTTAATTTCCATAATCTACGAAGATACGTTTATTTCTTACTTTCAAACCCTCACATTTTTTTATCAATTTATTGAAAGTCGTAATTAATAGGCGATTGTCCAGACAGAAGTGCAAAAATGTTATTCCACTGAGTTAATAAAAAGGTCTTTATAACGAGTGGTCGTTGTATCAAAAATTTAAAAATAACATACGAGGGTGGTTCAAAAAGTAAGGCAAGAAGTCTTTTAACCAAAAAGTTTATTCACGAAATCCAACAGATACACAGACATAGCAAGGTCTTTGGTACAGATTATTTTTCAACATAACCTCCATGGACCAGGGCCGCCCAGAGACTTTACTGTAACTGGAGCAAACTTCTGTTGGGGGCCCCAAGACTATTTTTCAGAAGACTATTTTGTAGTAAAAGAAATCTGATTAATCTAATAATTTCTCTTTTTTTTTTTGGTGGGGGGGGGGGGCCCTTTTTTTCAGGAGATTATTTTGAATTTTGAAGTACGGTACAAGTTTCAGAATTTTCTTTCGGAGGAAATCTAATAAATATTTTTTTAAAATTTTTTTGGGGTCCTGGGGCAAAGTGCCCCAGTTTCCCCCCCCCCCTCTCTGGGTGGCCCTGCCATGGACATCAAAGCATTTGTTCCGTCTGTGAACCAATTTATCGAAACCGGCGTTGATGAAATTGGGGCCCTGGTCGCTGAACCAATTAACGACGGTGTCCTGAACTTCGCCATCGTTTTGGAAATGCCGTCCTGCCAGGTGCTTCTTCAAGAGATGGAAATCGCTTGGTGCGAGATTCAAGCGATAAGTAGCGAGCTGTGGGGAGGACGTTCCAATACGTTCCATCGGAAACGCTGTAGCAAAGCACGTGTATCCGAGGCCGTATGCGGGCGGGCGTTGTCATGCAACAAGATGACACCGCTCGAGAACAGTCCCGTTCGTTTCCCGCCGAATTGCCTTTCGCAACCGATCAAGCGTGGCACAATAACTGGTTGCATTCACGGCCGCTCCACGGGTCAGGAAATCGACCGGGAGCACGCCCTGGTGGCGGTACCAAATTATTCAGAATACATCCGTGTTTCAATTAATTCAAAAGTAACAAATCGATTTTTAAACCATTTAATGGTGTACTCATTTGAACCGGTACGACGAGCGTGGACTGTAATGGACTTGGATGGTTAAGGCTGCTATGTACTAAGAAAAAAAAATCGTATTTCCCTTTTCCTCTTCTTGCAGACTCTTGTGGTGGGAGGAGTCCAGTTGACAGTTCGAGAATTCCACCCCCCCCCCTTAGGATTGACATTTTGAGGGATTGTATTGTCTCTCTCTTTATAGGGGGGGTTAAGCGCTGCACCCAGATTTTTTATTTAAAATATATTTTTGTCAACTATTTATAGGTACATAAATGCCGATAATCCAATAAAATTGGTATTGTAAGATAGCCTGAATTTATCTGAAAGCTCTACAGGATTCATTTTAATAATTTCGTCCACCGAAGGAATTTATGAGCGTTTAAAACACACTATACTAGATTTTCCCTTAATAATTTACATTTTAAAATATTAATTGCATTTAAAAAAAACGAAAAAATGTACACAGATGTAAAATTTCTTTCTCTATGACGGAGTACAATTTTTTTAAAGAATCTTTGAATCCAAGTCGGCAATCCGTGGACACATTTTCTCCATGGGTTAGCATTGAGGTGAGCGAATCCAATGGGGTTAGTACATAGCAGCCTTAATCAGTTCCTGTTATACGACTGGAAAAATAAAGTAATGTTCTGTACCCGAATCAACTGTTAAGACTTCTGAATTAACTAGCCACTCTTTGGAACGGTTTCGACGAAAAGAAGAAAAAAAAATGGCACTCCCTTTTATCGTGGTTTACCGCTAACACTTGAGAGGTAAAGGGTTCCCTCATACCGCATTCTGTTTCAGAGAGATTCTTGGACCTTCCCTATAGGTTTCAGAAAAAATATACACTGGCACGCGCCAAACCGCAAAAGGACGGAACCACAAAGTATCTGTGACTCTTGCTTGCCGGGTTTATCTGATTCCGTTTCTTACTTGCACTGAACAAAAAGGTTTAAAGAGCTGTATTTCAAACAGCAGTAAATGATCGTTTTCGTCAGTCCTTTGATACCTACCACATTGTCCACCGGTTACTCGGTGCTATGCCTATTTTCTAAGGCAGGGGTTCTTAAACTTATATAGTCCGAGGACCCCCTCTTGAACAACATTTTTTTTTTATCGGACCCCATCCCAACCCTAGCCATTTTAAGTCGTTTTTGAGACTTAATTTCTGGCTCAATAATCTCATAGGCACTACGTTATAATAAATATTGGTAAAGATGTATCGCTGATTATTTTAATAAATGGTCTTGCGTGTTTATAGAGACGAACATTTTTATTAAGACATAGAATAAAAAACATAAAATCAATAAAAACAGTAGTAAAAAGAATTTTAAAAGTTACAAATCATAATACATTAAACTCGTACAAACATTTCTTGGTCAAATATTGGTCAAAATAGATCTATCTTATTATAATATGTTTTCTGTAAATGATATTTACTTAATGAGATGGGTGCAGTTGTTCTCTCGAAACCAGAACCGCAATGTCGGGCTCTATGTTGGAAAGTTTTATTCCGAGGTCCGCTTCTACATTGATTTTGTTTCTATACTTTATTTCATATATATATATAACAGTACCGAAAAAGCCTGTATACATAAATATGTTGTGCAGAACGGAATCAAATGTTTGAGGGCTTCATTTGCAAGTGCAGGGTAATCAGATCTGAGAAATAACCAAAAGTTTGTGAGTTCAGTTTTGTAGAATTGTAGTTTCAAAGAAGTATCTCATGATAATTCCATGAAAATATCTTGTTCAAGTATAGATTGTTAATGTCAAAATTGTTTCGCGGACCCCCGGCAATGGCTACACGGACCCCCAGGGATCCTCGGACCACAGTTTCAGAACCATATGTTCTAAGGCAATCCAAAATTTCTTGTATTCAATACCAAAGCCAAAATTTCTTTTCTTTAATAAGAAAATTTTCGGTGACAAATTTCTCGGTCCGTTACAATATCTTCACGTAAAAAAAGCAGGAACAATAAAAGAAAAGATATTTTTTTGACGCGCAGTCATAAAGATGATGACTTGTTACATACATGAAACCCGTTACATACATGAAAAGAATTTCTTTGTATGTAACGGGTATGTCTCGAAAACGGATTATTTAATATTTTGTCATTTCGATATTTCAACGATGACAGCCTTCCGCAGTTTCATTCTTCGAATTAAAGGTTACGTTCGTTTCAAAAAGGATATAAAATCATGGAAACAAATATAATTTGTGTAAACACTTCATAATATTTCAAAATAGAGGGAATTTTTGCATAAATGTTCCCTACACTCCCTTCGACTAGATGTATGTTAATTTCGTTTATACTATGCATATCACCGTGACACTTACCCGTGTTCTGAACTAAAAGTTTTACAATATTTCGAAAAATCACTGAAATATACCAAAAACGAGAAACAAAACACTTATTTTTTTTTTTGAACTAGCCGCTGCGTGACCAGCATGGTCTCTTTTAGTTTTGTATTTTCTTTTGCAAAACAACTCAACTGAAAGAAACGTATGTAAGGAATGTTACCATTACCTGTCATCATAAATATTCGTTGTTAAGTGGTAGTGCGATCACAGCCAAAAAATTTATAATCATTGCAAAATTCTCTAGAAGGCTGATTCTAAAACATCGTGATTAAAAAAATATGAATTTCCATTACTTCAGAACAAAGTTAAAGATAAGACTGAGAAACCCAACAACAAAGATTTTAAATATTACATTCCTCTCTGTATGTAATATTTTTCAAAATTAAGATATCTACACTTTATCATTACATCAAATAAGAAATTGTTGGAGAAATTTTTTTTCACGTATACTCCGAATAAAATGGAGTAAAAATTCAGCAAGTACTAAAATATAGTGTGGATTACATCACTCTATATATGTACTATTGTTCACAATTCAGATATCTACACTTAATCATACCAAATAAAAAATTGTTGGGAAAATTTCTTCACTTATAAAATGGAGTAAAAATTCATCAAGTACTACTAAAAAAAGTGTAGACAATTAACTCTTACTTACTATTAAGATATTATAATGCAATTATTAATATTTTACTATGATATTCCTCAAACTTCTTGATATACACAGTTGAGTATTTCAGAAATAGGAGATACTACAGTGACAGAATCAAAAGAACGGATTCTAGATAAACCTACATACAACTGTCCATGACTAAACACTGGATTTGATAGGTCTAAACATATTTTGTCAAAAGTTTGTCCTCTTACATACATTTAGAAAAACCGATGGAACAAAAGAAGGAATTATCTCGGGAATAAATTAAAATTGTTTACGTGTAAAATACAGCTATTAAATTGTACCAAATTACGTACCATCGTCAAACCACTACACACACGTGGTCAGGCGCTAATGTTTACATCTGGTTGTTGCAGCCGTTGCCATTCGGAATGTAGAAATATCGCCGATTTTTGTGCCGCATACCTACGCGTTTTATATATATAGATGATTCTTTTATAATTACCCGTTGAATGATTCAATTAATTCATAGCTTAGCTTTTAGGTCAAAGCATAGTAAAACACTAGAGCAAAATTTCATTGCAATATATCGAAAATATTATAAACTAGTTGGTACCCGTCAAAACATGACGGCTAGATAGTAAATAAATGTACTAATACACAAATTTTACTCAACACATCGTTGCCAAATGTTGAAAATCATAAAAATGCGATGAAACAAATTAATGTGTTAAGGCGGCCTCGTGCTCAGTATCTAAAGCCAAATTTAAAAATGCCACTGAGCATGCGCAGAAAGCAATTTTTCAATTGTAAATTATTGGTAATTAAACGGCGCGAAATAAACAATTTCCATGAGGTTTAATCTTATATTTCACAAACATAATTATCATAAAAATAAAAATGGCAGAGAGAGAGATCTAGAGAGACTCCTCGGAATAAACGTGTTTATTATTAAAACATGTCACTGAGCATACGCAGAAACAGTGAGTTTCTAAAGCCAGATTTAAATATGCCACTAGAGCATGCACAGAATTAAATTTTTAATTGTAAATTATCACTAATTAAAAAAAATTGTGGTTACAAAAACCAAATTTGACAAATCTACAGATTACAATCTTTCGTTTAAGACCAAAATGAGGTAAATTGATGCAGTAGTTTTCACTCACGGACTGCCCAAAAAGTCGGCTTAGCAACTTAAATATATAGATGACTAGCTTTCTCGTTTACAAAAGTGACTGAAAAAAGAGATTTTCTAGAGAATGCCTCGAAAAAGCAAATTTTCCCAAACTATTTTTAAAAATCAGGAAATGTAGATTTATGGATATATATATATATATATATATAACACATCCGTAACTGACTGACTGACTGATTGACTGACTGACTGACTGACAGACAACGCACAGACCAAATCGCTGGACATAAAAGGGCTGAAATTTTGCATGGCGATTCTTCTTATAGTATAGGGGTGCACTAAGAAAGATCTTTGAAAAATTCTTCTTAGATTTTTTTAAATTGAAATTTTAAGCTGATTTTGTAACTTTTTTTAAGTTTGCATTTAAAGTAATAATCTGAGAGTTATAAAATTTATATCGCGAGAAAGATCCTAAAAATTCCTTTAAAATGAAATCTTTTTCGCATGTTTACCACCATTTTCTGATTTTTGGTGAATTTTTAAAGATAAAATTTTAGAATTTTATTTATTAAAGGCTGATCACGGGATTTCTTTTTCTGATACTTTAAATTAATTTATCGTCGCATGCATAACAACTAAATAGACAAAAAAATTATTTTTTTTCTTGCTAATGCGGCAGATGATTGGCCATTATCCAAAAAAATATTAAAATACAGTAAAGGATATGCTCCTCAAACTGTATTATATTAACTGTACTATATTCTTTAGTATGTTCTATTAGATTTAATTTAAATATTTTCTTCTATATTTTGTCTAAAAAAATATCCGTTACGATTTTTTTTATAATTTTTTTTTTTTGTTTTTTTACACCAGTTGCATGCATTGATCGTTGAATTTAATTTGAATGCATTCCGTAGCGAAGTACGCGTATTCAGCTAGTATATATATATATATATATATATATATATATATATGACAGGAAGGCTCTGAAAACAACAAACAGTAAGACATGGCAGGAGACGTTATTATTGAAGAGAGAGGCTTTGGCGCAAGAAAACTTGCATGTCAAATCGATATCAATTCCAACAGATGCTATAGAATGTATTACTGCAGATGTAATTTTTATCGAATATTTTATTAATCCTTATTATTAGGAAAATTTACTATGAATATAAAATGGGAGGAGTCTATCAAGTGTTTTGACACTAAATTTCTTTAAAAATTCCAAAAGGGGGAATGAATCGATTTGGCTCGGGAATGGCTCCTATCACTGCTTACAAAACTTTTCCATTTGTAAAGTATGCAGGATGCTTATGGGCCAAGAAATTAACGTTTTAAAACATTTTTGGGTAAACTAACTTCAAAACGATTCATTTTGCTGTCTGTCAATTAGTTAACCATTTCCACTTGGACGGACAATTTTCAGTGGTGTCATTCCTGCAAAATGAAAAGCAATTCAAAGCAATATCATTCAGAAATAACAAGTTAATTTTTAAGATTATTTATTCCTTTTGATGAGAAAAGCCTAAAAATGACTTCCATAACTCTTTAATGGCCGCCAAGTAATTTAGAAAAACTCTCACTTGGCTTCTGTGGCCGAAAATATCAAAATAAATCTCCTGTTTAGGCAATCTGTTACTTATTTAACCATGAATTCGCCGTCAACTGATGGGGAGATGACGTTACATGAGCGTTATGTCATAGTGCAGTGGTTCCCAACCTTTTTCAGCCGGCAGCCTACCTTTCCTTATCGGAATACCTCCACGGTCCATCGGTCCATGATGGTGGAGTAAAAACCTTATTTGTATCGTATCCCTTCCTTATGTATATATAATTTACCATCAAATATTGCAAATATATATATATATATATATATATATATATATGCTTTTTTGAAGATACAGATTGATTATTGATAAACAATTTGTGTTCAGATTTGAAAATGGTTGACAAAATATAAGCACTTTGTAGCAAAACAGTTATTTGTTTAACAATAGATGTGCGTTTGCAATATGTGCAACAAGTGGTTTCATACTCACTAGCAAGTGTTCCTAGGTGCAGATAAAAACTACAATTATAAAAGTACACAAAGACCATTTTAATAGTTTTAGGATCGAGTAACGACCCCCTGTAACCCTTCCGCGACCCACCGGTTGGGAACCGCTGTCATAGTGTTTCACCCTATCGTAGAAAAACACTTCCTCTTTATTTTGGATAGACTGAAGTGGCGAATTTCAAATTTGTATTTGTAACGATTTTGAAAAACAAAAATCGTTACAGTGTGTTTCGAACAGAAATAATTCCCTTTTATGATAAAGAGGGCTTAAAAGATATCTGCCTAGCAATTTTTTTTCAAAAATGTACAGTACTGATTCTCAATACATCTATTTTTAGTTCAAAATCACAGAAACAAATGTAATTAGGCTAAACATTTCATGACATTTTAAGATAGAGGGATTTTTTTTTATACATTTTGAGTACAATGGAGTGCCACAGACCCTACACTCCATTCGACACTAAATATTTTCATTTCCTTTATACTCTAGACCAGGGGTTCTTAAACTTATGCAGTCCGAGGACCCCCTCATGAACAACCTTTCTTTTTTTGGACCCCATCCCAACTCTAGGCATTTTAAGTCATTTTTGAGACTTAATTTCTGGCTCAATAATCTCATTGGCACTACGTTATAATAAATATTGGTAAAAATGTATCGCTGGATATTTTAATAAATGGTCTTGCGCATTTATAGAGACGAACATTTTTATTAGGACATAGAATAAAAAACATAAAATGAATAAAAACAGTAGTAAAAAGAATTTTAAAAGTTACAAATCATAATACATTAAACTCGTACAAAGATTTCTTGGTCAAATATTGGTCAAAATAGATCTATCTTATTATAATATGTTTTCTGGAAATGATTTTTACTTAATGAGACGGGTGCAGTGGTTCTCTCGAAACCAGAACCGCAATGTCGGGCTCTATGTTGGAAAGTTTTATTCTGAGTTCCGCTTCTACATCGAGTTTGTTTCTGTACTTTGATTTCATATATATAACAGTACCGAAAAAGCCTGTATACATAAATATGTTTTGCAGAACGGAATCAAATTTTGGAGGGCTTTATTAGCAAGTTCAGGGTAATCAGATCTGAGAAATAACGAAACGTTTGTGAGTTCATTTTTGTTGAATTGTAGTTTCAAAGACGTATCGCATGATAATTCCATGAGAATATCTTCTTCAAGTATAGATTGTTAATGTCAAAATTGTCTCGCGGACCTCCGGTAATGGCTACGCGGACCCCCAGGGGTCCACGGACCGCAGTTTAAGAATCTATGCTCTAGACCCGTGTTCCGGAGGGAAAGTTTTATAATGTATCTAAAAATCACCGAAATAGACCTAAAAAAGGTTTTAAAAAAAACACTGATTTTATTTTTTTTTAATGATCTTACAGCTACCTGTGGAATGATTTAATTAAGCTTAGCTTTTAAGACAAAGCAAAGTGAGTCATACGTCAAACACTATCGTAAAATTTGATCGAAATGTGTTGAAAACTTTTTAAATGATTCGCTTACTAAAGTCACCGAAAAACGAGTTTTCTACGAATTGCCTTTTAAAAAAAAGATGCCCCTTCCCGCATTTTAACATCGCTATTCGGTTGATTCAGTGGGCCGTGAGTACCCGTTCAATGATCGTATGAATCAAAGGAACGCTGTTTCAGAATCCTAAAAGGTGGGCCTTCGAAATTAGAGCAGCAGTAAGGAAAAAAGAAAATTGAAATTCTGCACCCAAAGAGCGTATTTTCCCCCCACGTGATCGTCTACGTTGAAAATGTCATATTTTGACTATTTTTGTCAATCTTATTTTTTGCAAGAATCGTGTAATTCAATCTTTTCTCTTTACAAAACCGTTTTGATTTTCATTCGACATCAATTAGGAGCAGAGTTATAGCTATTTTTAAAAAAACATCGTCTGCTACAAAATTGAAGTGGCAAACAACTTTAAATGCGTTTTTTCTCAGAATTATGTTTCATAGAACAAATCTCTACCGTTATCATGATATTTTACATAATAATGCATATAATTTGATAAAATTTTCAGGAAATGTTTAGGATGGTATTGTTAATGAAATGACGCACAATAATTGATGTATAATAAATAGTTTTTGTTTGGGGCTGTTTTTATAAGAAAAAGAATGACGGATCGGGGGAAATTTTCATATTGGAACATAAAATTGACTGTATGATTTTTGCATTTTAAAATTTCTCTTAGATTGTGGGTCATTTTGAAGATAACTGTCGTATGTATCGTGTGTGAGAAGGAAATTAAAATAGTAGCAATAGAATTTTGTGCACAGTGATAGGCGTTTTAGCTAAATTTCATTAAAAATTACTTCAAATTGACCAATTTATAAAAAAGTGTGGTATTTACAGGCGCGTTTATGTTTATTTTTTAATTTCTAAATGCTTTTTTACCGTAAAAGACCAAAATATCCTTAAGGTGACTGCCTACGTTCGGAGCCAATGTGTTTAAAAAATAATATTTTAAAAGGAATTTTTGGTCTTTTATGGTAAAAAAGCATTTAAAAATTAAAAAATAAACAAAAACGTGCCTGTAAATACCACACTTTTTTATAAATTGGTTAATTTGAAGTAATTTTTAATGAAATTTAGCTCAAATGCCTAACACTGTGCACAAAATTCTATTGCTACTACATTTTAATTTCCTTCTCACACACGATACATACGACAGTTATCTTCAAAATGACCCACAATCTAAGAGAAATTTTAAAATGCAAAAATAATACAGTCAATTTTATGTTCCAATATGAAAATTTCCCCCGATCCGTCATTCCTTTCCTTATAAAAACAGCCCAAAACAAAAAAACTATTTATTATACATCAATTATTGTACGTCATTTCATTAACAATAGCAACTAAAACATTTCCCGAATATTTTATCAAATTATATGCATTATTATGTGAAATATCATGATAACGGTAGAGATTTGTGCTGGAAAACATAATTCTGAGAAAAATGCATTTAAAGTTGTTTGTCACTTCAATTTTGTAGTAGAAGATGTTTTTTAAAATAGCTATAACTCTGCTTCTAATTGATGTAGAATGAAAAATCAAAACGGTTTTGAAAAGAGAAAAGGTTGAATGATACGATTCTTGCAACAAAAATAATTAAATTGACCAAAATAGTCAAAAAATGACATTTTCAACATAGGCAGTCCCTTTAAGGGGACAGAGGACCTTCAAACCTAACTTTTTTTGTTTTCAATGGATTTGCTTGAAATTTGGGTATGTGATTAGTACCATAGATATGTGAAAGTGGTTAAAATTTAAAGATAAAATATTAATAATTTATGAATTACGAATTATTAACTATATCAAAAATTGGCCTCATTAAAAAATGCTCCATGCGTATTTCTTTTGCATATAATACGGAGATTTTTATTTAGAGGATACCTTATAGAACTAACAACGAAACTTATCGCTTATTTTAAGCATTCATTAAAAATACAAACAGAAAAAAATAATAATAGTGAAAACATCCTTTTTATTGCGCAAAATACCCATAAATCATCTTTTCAAGTACAAAATTTAGAAATTCCGAGCTACGAAGCATAATTTTTTTCAATATGATTTATTCGATATACAGTTAAGTATATAAAACTTAAATTTCAAAGCAATACGATCATTAGAAATGCGCCCAGAGCAGTTTGAACATTCGTATGACACGAAAATTTTTATGTTGAGAAAAACACATTTAAAGTTATTGCGATTAGTAACCACATAACATCTAAGTTAAATACAAATGCCCATAACCAGGAAAGTAATCACAGAAATTAAAAATTCTTTTTGCAACACATTCCTACTCGTCCGTAGTTTCGCAATTCAATAAAATAAAAAAAATCGAATTTTTGGGCAAATTTCACAATTTTGAAAGTCCACTGTCCCCTTAATCTGAAAGTAGATTGTTTCTAATAGCGATGCACTCATTACCTAATTCCTACATTCATTATTTCTCGGAGATCCGTTCCCCAAAGCAAGCCGTGTCGAAACAATTCCCGGGGCTCGTCGCAACCGTGAACAGCGAAACTTTTTTCCTCCCCTCCGCACATCCGTTAGGTCCAGATGTGCAGACCTACGGAGGAGTGATCTTAAAACAGAATTCGGGGAAAACGTGGAAAAGGGTAGTTACGGTCGTTAGTCGGACCCTGGGCAGCTGCCCCTCGCAGACGAGAGGGGGAGCGCGTGCCGAAAATAGCGCCAAACCGAGCGTGTTGTTTACCCGCGTAAACGACAGAAGCGAATCTGCGGAGATACCGAGAAATAGCGTGTAAAAGAAACGCCCCCGATTGGGCAAGGAGATAAGAAATACAGTCGGACCTCTATTTAACGAAGTCGCTAAATCCCGAAAAAAAGTTCGTTCTATGGAAAATTCGTTAAATAGAGATTCACCTTTTAAAATACTTTAAACTACGCAAAACAGATTTTAAATTCATAAACACTAAATATTATTAATAAAAGTAATTGATCACACCTTTATTTTGTAAATTAACACCTATTTGTTTTATACATCTTACCCATCAAACAGAAATCTGCAAGGAAAACAAGAATAAAACAAAACATTTTCCGGGAATACACTGTATTTTCGATTAAAAAAATTATATTAAAATGAATGAATTTTAATGACATTATAGCATTTATTATAACGAGTAATTTTATGCATACATTACCACATGGGTCCTTAAATTTAATTACTGATAAAGTCTGTTAATTTTGTCTGAGTTTTTGTTTGAAAAAGTGTTTTCTCTCATAATACGTCTCTCATCTTTGCAATGTACCAAAAACCCCTTCAGGTGTATTTTCTTCAAACTGCAACCCGCGTCGGAACATGTTAAAAGAAAGTTAATGTGTTAAATGTGTTAAAAGAAAGAATAAGCTTTAAATGTTCAGAAATATTTTGAGAAATATGGAGAAAAAAATATTGGATCACACGAAAAAGTTCGTTAAATAGAGAATGCACTTCCCTATTCGGAGGTTATTTTACGAAGAAATTCACAAAATGTTCCTGGTTCCAAGGAAAAGTTCGCAAAATAGAGAAATTCGCAAAATAGAGGTTCGATAAATAGAGGTCCGACTGTACATTTCAAATAATTTGTAAGATGACCTTCCGCTTAATACGCAAATAAATTTCTACACGCATTCACGCATGCATATAAAAATGGGAGATCCAAATATACTTATTTAAAAAAATGTTCATTTTCAGGTTAACCAGTTTTGTCGTCATCAACGGGTTAATTTTGTTTCAACACGATTTGCAGCTTGACAGCGAATTGTGTCCTTGTCAAAACTGTTATGGCCCCTTGTTACACATATCGTAGGCGGGGGCAAGAACTTTTTTCAGATTGACTTCTTTTATAGAGGACTAGCTGAAAACCCGTACTTTGCTACGGAGTACATTCAAATTAAATACAACGGTCAATGTATGCAATTAATGCAAAATATATATATATATATATATATATATATATATATATATATATATATATATATATATACGAGGGCTGTCCGTAAAGTATCCGAACTGAATGTATAAAACATAATACAGACACCGCTCTGCCTGCGCACGCTAATTAGCATGTTTAAACATATGTAAACTTGTTATGTTGGCAATTAGCCAAGCACTGCGAAGCGCGGTTCTCTTGTAGCAATAACGAAAAGTGAACGCAGTGGAAGTCTCGTGTCGGGTTGGATCATAACGGAATCTACTGCGCAACGTGTTTGCATCAAATTTTATAGTAAAATTGAAAAAACGGCAACCGAAACGTTCGATTTGCTTAAGAAAGCATACAGTGATGATGTTACGGACCGAACTCAAGTGTTTCAATGGTTTAGACGTTTTAAAGATGGAAAGGAATCTGTGGAAAGTGACGCATGATCAGGGCGTCCATCAACATCGAGAAATGATGTCAAAGTGGAACAGGTTCGTACTGTGGTGCGATCAGATCGACTAAGGACAGTTCGAGAGATTGTGGACGAGGTGGGAATAGCAAAAACTGTTTGCCACAAAATTTTAACCGAAGATTTGGCCATGCGGCGTGTATCGGCTAAGTTTGTCCCACGTTTGCTTAACGAAGATCAACGAGAACTTCGCATGCAAATGGCTTCCGAGTTATTCAAACGGTTGTGTGAGGATCCGGAATTTCTGAATAACATCATAACAGGGAACGAGACATGGGTGTATAGATACGATCCGGAAACCAAACAACAATCATATGAGTGGAAGAGTCCGAGTTCCCCCCGACCAAAGAAATGGATGCTTCACTACGATAATGCCCCTGCTCACTCCTCACATGTGGTTCAAAATTTTTTAACCAAACATGGCACCGTTCAAGTCCCGCAACCTCCCTACTCACCTGACCTCGCTCCGTGTGACTTTTCCGCATTTCCAAAGCTAAAGAAAACGCTTAAAGGACGACGGTTTCAGGATGTGACGAAAATCAAACAAAAAGCGATCGAACAGCTGTTGACCATTCCAAAGAACGACTTCCAATCCTGCTTCCAAGAGTGGCAACAACGTTGGGCTAAATGTGTTGCTTCTCAAGGACGATACTTTGAAGGGGATTAAACTGAAGTATGTATATTCATTATATTTTTTTAGTTATAAATTAAATTTGGATACTTTACGGACAGACCCCGTATATATATATATCTATAATCGCCCATTCTGTACTTCATCTCTGTCCTGGTAACCCATCCTTCTTGTCTTGGCGTAAACGCTTCGACTTCCCACATACTAACTTCCTCTGCCAATTCTGGCAACCACTCTGACCTAATTCTATTTTGGCGCTCTTTGCAAAAGACGCTGGACTGGCTCGAAGCGAGTAATATGTGTTGCTTCATTCTTAAATAAATTCGTTTGTTCCTGAAGCTGCCTTTATTATTTTCCGGCCACGATGTATGCTCCTATTTCATGAGATGTCCATCCGAACATTTCATATATATATATATATATATATATATATATATATATATATATATATATATATATATATATATATATATATATATATATATATATATATATATATATATATATATATTTGTATATATATATATATATATATATATATATATATATGTGTGTGTGTGTGTGATGATAACGCCCCATCATTATTAACTGTTTCGCCCACCTTATTTTCTTAACGCGTATTCTAAGTTATTCCCTTTTCAATAAAGTACGGTCAAATTCTTCTAATTTTGACCTAGGAATTAACGAACTGACCATCCATATTACCCCTTAGTGCACGCTCGTTAAAGATATTTGTAAACATGATCAGAACCACGTGTTGTCTTTCGCCACGGTGCGCTTTTCGGAACATCAATGCGACCCTTACGTAATCAAGTCTGATGTCCAATTCTAGCCAATAAAAAGATTTCCCCGCGGTCAGTACCCCTACACTTTATAACCTTCTGCAAAAGTTTACGGCGTACACCTTACTGTCTATCGATGTCTTCTCTTGGCGTCGTCCTAGCCCTGCTTCCTCGCCTCGCTTATTAACCTTATTCTGTTTTCGCGCTGCTCCGCTGCTGTCCGATATAACGATGTAAAGTCTACCTTCTGAATTCCCCTGCAGGGACCGGTGGCGTCGCTATTGTGTGTGTCCAGTTGTCAAGATACCTGTGTTTTGCTCAATAACATTTGCCTGCAGAATTATCCGGAATAAATTAATATGCGTCTCATATCTGCGTCCTTCCAATGCCTCTCCTCTGTGTGGTTTTCCACCCCGATGTGTCAACGGCTCTCGTGAAATGGTCTTCATCTCCTGACACTCTGGATACGTCTACAACATGTTTGTATTTCATCTCCTCTACATAGTTTAAGTATAAGTTTACCGTGCGCGTTAGCCGATATCATTATTTATATATATATATTTATATATATATATATATATATATATATATATATATATATATATATATATATATATATATATATATATATATATAAAAATATATATATATATATATATATATATATATATATATAAATATATAAATATATATATATAAAAAATATATAAATCGATCGTTTTCGGATCCATCGTTTTTCCGTATGTGTCGTTAATTTTATCCAGTTCCAACGATCATGTTGCTTTGTTATGTTTCCGCATCTATCGTTTTCCTGCATTTATCGTTCATTTCAATCTGTCCCTTGAAAAACGATAGATCGAGATTCCACTGTATATATATATATATATATATATATATATATATATATATATATATATATATATATATACAGTGATTTCCGCTTATAAGAATCACGTTTGTTATGACTGTTTTTGATTCTTATACGCGGTTGATTCTTATAGCCGAAATTTAGGTTTTTTGGACAGGCACACACACACCTATATATATATATATTAGATAATTTACCATAAAATACTCTTTAATTTACGTTAATTAACTGTTATTAAAATATTTTTTTATAATTTAAAAAAAACTTAATTTTTAGACCTATAAGTAGATACACATGATTATAGTAAGAGAAGTAAAAAATCCAATATTTGTTACAACATACCTGCTTAACAGTTTTAACATTTCAACTACAGGAAGGGTGCAAGAAAAAGTTTTCTATGGTAGTTTGACGTAATGAAGTTTTCGGGAGGCTGTTTCAATACTATTTCAATACTGATAGTCTCAGACGAAGATTCACCCTCTAGCTTGCGTTTCACGGTTTGATAACGTGCTGAATCTACTAATGTCACGTTTGCCTAAGTGATAGTGGACACTTCGCCGAAGATTTATGTGTTTCAGGGGCCAGGAAGCCTTGACCAGGAGGTGGGAAAAAAGAGTTCCTATTTTTTTTTTGTCAGGAAGAAAAGTGAAATTGAACCCGGACAGGTAAAGATGCCCCCGGATCAAGCTAATGGGACAGTGTTGTGCTAAAGCGTTTAAGGGGAAACTATTTTGTTATGTCTAACAAAGAAAGGGGTGAATTTTATGACTATATTCCATCCCATCTTATCAATCGTTCTTTTTAAAAAAAAAAAAGAAAGAAAGAAAGAACTTCGTGCCTTTTGAGGGTTTAAGTGGCTTTTTTGGGAAAATGAAAGGGAAGCGAAGAGTGTAAACTGATTCTTAAAACCGGTGGATTGATTCTTTAAAGCGAAAATTTTAACATGGAAATAATAAATTTGTTTTTGTTTTCGCGATATTGATTCTTATAAACGATTGATTCTTATAACCACTGATCACTATAAGCGGTGGTTACTGTATATATATATATATATATATGGTCGATACTTTCTCGTTGTGGACTGTAGATTTTCATTTGTTTCGTAATAATTTCTTATAATCTAATCTAGAGGCAACTATATTAATTGATTATCTAGTTATAGAAACGCACTAGACTTTTTCAACGGACACCATAGTCCTTTATTTATTATACGGAGAGGTCTTTTTTACGACCTTATTCACTGGTTCTCCATAGGCAACTGACTAAGAGTCGCCAAGGGTTGGCGGAAAGACGGTACCCAGTGATCACGCAGGAGCGCCAACAATATATATATATACAGTCGAACCTTCATATATCGAACTTCCCTATTTCGAACTCTTAGCGAATCTCCATGTTCATTACATAGAAAAATTGTTTCTATATGTAGAAAAAATCTCTATATATCGAAATTTTTTTCAAGACAAATTGGGAGATTTTATTCCACTTTAGAATAAAATCTCTCAATTTTTGGCATTTTAAACAATACGTCGTGGACTTCAATTCGCGGAAAATGTCCTCGATGAAGTTTTTAGAGGACTGAATAAATACGAACACTTCTTTGAACTTTCTGCAAAACTGGCTGTTCAGCAAGATATTCGTAGTTTTTTTAAAAAAGAATGTAACTGTGATCATTGTAACCACTGTCTGCATTATTGTTTTTTTAAAGATATGTAGTACTCAATAAATCTTTGATATTAATTCATTTTTTAGTTGTCAACTTTCATTTAATGGGATTCGAATATAAATTAGATATGGAGTTTCGTATACGAAAATTAGCTTTATTTTTTTTTTTTGTAGGAGAATTATAATAAAACTAAGCTCAATTCTATGTATCGAAATTTCTATATATCGAATTTTTTTCCTGCAATTTGCTACTTCGATATATGGAGGTTTGACTGTATATATATATGTCCATCTGCTTCCACTCCAGTATCGATACGTTGAAAAAACCAAAAAAAAAAATATGCATTTCTCGAAGTGAGTGTTTGAATAGGATACTGGGCCGAAAAACAAAATTTCGGCAGTGAGCGGAAACGACCGTTGCCGGCCTAACGGGTGTGTTCCAAGTTGTTGATGCCGGTGAGAAAAAGTATTATTCTCCTTTTTTCTCCCCCCAGCAATAAAGGATGAGAAGGAGCAAAAGTGTTTACCGAGGTTTTCCCCTGAGTCACGCGCCTGGCACGCTTTCGACCTCCGTCCGCCCCCCCCCCCCCCCCCCTCCGCGGCTGTTGTGGAGATTTCGAGCAGTGAATCAAAACAGGATGCGCGGAAAAAAGCTAACGTTGAAACTGCTAAACTGTATATGAAATTTCAATATTTGTGTGCGAGCTCGTTACAGATGTGATATCTATATATTTGTGTGTGTGTGTGTGTGTACATATATATATATATATATATATATATATATATATATATATATATATATATATATATATATATATATATATATATATTTATATATATATATATATATATATATATATATATATATATATATATATATATATTTATATATATATATATATATATATATATATATATATATATATATACATATATATATATATTTGTTGTTGTTTTTTATGCGCTCTGGCCGGAATCTATTCCAAACCAGGTCCATATAAGCTAGCGGGCTTCGGGGAGTAGCTCCGGTTTATAATGGTACCACAAGAGTCGGAGTTTGATTGAGCCAAGTGCCTCTCCAATTTTGACCGAGC
>OU015493.1:5386579-5399079 GCA_907164885.2 Dolomedes plantarius
TAAAGTACCAGAAAAAGAAATCACGTGATCGGCATTTAATGAATTAAAATCTAAAAATGAATCTTTAAAAATTCACCAAAAAATCAGGAAATGGAGGTAAAGTTTCGAAAAAGATTTCATTTTAAAGGAATTTTTAGGATCTTTCTCGCGATATAAATTTTATAACCCTCCAATTATAATTTTAAATGCAAACTTAATAAATGTTAAAAAAAAACAGCTTAAAAATTTAATTTTAAAAAATCTAAGAAGAATTTTTGAAAAATCTTTCGTAGTGCACCCCTACACTATAAAAAGAATCGCCATGCAAAATTTCAGCCCTTTAGGTCCAGCGGTTTGGTCTGTGCGTTGTATGTCAGTGAGTCAGTTACGGAACTGTTTTATATATATAGATTAAGAAAAAGGGACAAGTACTACATCTCAGTTTTACAGAAAGTATGAATTTTCTGTAAGTACAGGTTTGATGACAGGGTTCCTTAAAAGGCATGCTCTGTATAACATAAAAATTAAGATGAAACTGAATCTGCTGATGAATCGACTGCAAAATTATTCTCGCTGGAACTTGTTAAAATTATATTAAAGATGGAAGATACACTCCTGATCAAGTATGGAATGCAGATGAAAATGGTCTCTTCTGGAAATGAATGCGGAATAGAATGTACGTAGCCAAATCGCTGAAAACTGTTGGTGGTTTTAAGGTAGCTAAGTATCGCGTGACATGATTTTCATTGGATGGCAAACAAGAAGGTCTGGGTGACCACTGCTATGTTTACAGAATGGTTCAACAAATGTTTCGTCCCAGAAGTCAGGCGTTACATGAATGAAAAAGGTCTCGAATTTAAAGTTCTTCTGATTCTTGATAATGAATCTGGCCATCCTGTTGGAACACTCAAACGTACGAATTTTATTTCTGCAACCTAATACTACATCTTCGATACAACCGCTAGACCAAGGTATAATTGCTACTTTTAGAACGTTCTACGTAAAAAGAACATTCCAACATATTTTGGACAAACTGAATGATGAAACACTAACAGTCACTGATGTGTGGAAGAAATCTTCAATTATGGATTGTATCAATGAAGTTTGATTAGCGTTAACTGAATTAAAACCAGCAACTTTGAATGCGTGTTGGAAAGCGGTTTGGCCAGAATGTGTATAAAAAGCAAAGATCCCATCATCCCGAATACGACCGAATTTCCCAACATCATTACAATGAGACACACAATTGGTGGAGAAGGATTCGATGATCTATCGTTTGAAAATGTTGATGAATTTTTTTTTTTTTGTTTATTTTTTTGGAATATTTTTTGGGGGTTTTTTTTCTACATCAATTGTATACATTGATCGTCGTATTTATTATAAATATATATATATATTTATTTATTTATTTATTTATTTATTTATTTATTTTGGCATTAATTGCATACATTGACCGTTGTATTTAATTTGAATGTACTCCGTAGCGAAGTGCGGGTTTTCAGCTAGTCTGTATATAAAACAGTTTCGTAACTGACTGACTGACTGATTTACTGACTGACTGACTGACATACAACGCACAGACTAAACCGCTGGATCTAAAGGGCTGAAATGTTGCATGGCAATTCTTCCTATAGTGTAGGGGTGCACTAAGAGAGATTTTTGAAAAATTATTCTTAGATATTTTTAAAATAAAATTTTTAAGCTGTTTTTTGAAAGATTCTTTAAAGTTTGCATTTAAAATAATAATCGGAGGGTTATAAAATTTATATCACGAGAAAGATCCTGAAAATTCCTTTAAAATGAAAATTTTTTCGAAACTTTACCTCCATTTTCTGATTTTTGGGGAATTTTTAAAGATCAATTTTTAGAATTTCATTTATTAAATGCTGATCACTTGGTGTCTTTTCTTTTTGTGATGCTTTAAATTAATTTATCGTCACGGACATAACAACGAAATAAATTGCCAAAAAAAGTATTTTTTTTTCTTTCTAATGCGGCAGACAATTGAACATAATCCAAAAAAATATTAAAATACAGTAAAAGAAATGTTTCTCAAACTGTACTATATTAACTGTACCATATTCTTTAATATTTTCTATTAGATTTTAATTTCAATATTTTCTTATACATTATTTTCTCTATAAAAATATCCTTTACGATTTTTTTATAATTTTTTTTGGCATTAATTGCATACATTAACCGTTGTATTTAATTTGAATGCACTCCGTAGCTAAGTACTTGTTTTCAGCTAGTATATATATATATATATATATATGTATGTATGTATGTATGTATATATATATTATAATTACATAATATTTTTATACATATATTATATTTATATTCCATTCACATAATCCAATGCGCGTTCTTTTCAAGGCAAACGATCCGCTATTGGACTACACGGGGGAGGAGGAAGAGTGGCACTGATTTGTGCCAAACACCTCGTTTGATAAAGGGGGAAGGGGGGTGTCAACCGAGGTGCAAAATCGATGGAGTTGAGGGTAAGTAAAACTGCGCCTTTTTTTTTTTTTAAGGATAATGCCGTTAGCGGGGGTCGAGATGTGATTCACGTGCCCGATCAGTTCCCATTTGCCGGACTGGGAAGAGAGTGGGAGGGGGGGGGGAATCACCGAGTATGATTTGGTGATTGCATAAAATAGAGGGGGGAGAGGACATTTTGTTCTGGGAATATGTTAATGTTTAAAGTATTTCCGCACCCACTCAAAAGTCGGCGTAAGCAATCCTATATATATATATATATATATATATATATATATATATATATATATATATATATATATATATATATATATATATATATATATATACAGAGGCTGTTCACACATTTTTTAGACGATGTATATTGTATTCACAAAACTAAACTTCATAAAATTCTTGTGTTTTAAATGTTCTATTTGACATCCCTTATTCTGAACTATCTTTCGACACTGCAATTTCCAGGATAATAATGCCTTTTGAAGTGTCAGAAGAGGTATTCTATCCCATTCCGCCTGAACAGCTTTCCAGAGTCCTGTAAGGGTTTTGGGACGACGTTTGGATAATGCAGATTTTAAAAGTCCGAAAGCACAAAAATCCATAGGTGATACATCGGGAGATTTAGTAGGGATATCAGTGAAGTGTATGGCCTTGATACCAGTTTTTTTGTTCCATTTCTTTTTGGAAATTTACAGTGGATTTTGATGTGTGACTGCTAGCTTTGTCCTCATGGAGTCTCACAGATTGATGGCACTGTGGGTAAAGCGATGGTATTTCATTCAGAAAAATTGGCGATAAAATATGTTCCTGATAGTATTTAGAGTTAATCTTGACATTTTTTCCCACTCTCTTTATTTTTAACTTGCCATTATAAGAAAAACCAGCAATAATCATAAATCCCTTAGAAACACTTTCTTTCGATTCTTTGAACCATGTACTTAAATTTTTTTCTCCCCTTTTATGATAATAAATGGCTCTTTTTTTGTTGCAATCATTTAAATGCACCCATCATTCATCTATTGTGACAATTGTTTTCCATTTTTCGTTGGATAAGTGTTTCTCATATAGAATTCTGCAGCGTGTCCTGCATTCAGCGATATCATTTGGAAGAAGACGATGCACATTGCGTTTTTTCGCTTTCTTAAGATTTAAATCAACGTTTATCATTTTGTTTACAGTGGACACCGAGCATTTTAATGATTTTGCAACTGTCCTTTGACTAGGGGGATTTTCTTTTAACATTAAACAACGTACCTTTGCAATAGTCGAAGATGTCCGTTTTTTCCTTGGATACTTGTTTGGAATTTTTGTCCCACTTGAGGCTCCAATTTGACGTTTTTTTCCTTTCTTGTTGACGATATTACCTATCGACGCTTTAGATATCACAAAACCATGACTCTCACATCGTTTTTGGATAACGGAGTATGCATATTTCTCTTCGGAAAGAGCATAAATGTAGCCTTCGAACCACTGCTTTGTTAAAAACGCCATTTTGAATAGAAACAAAACTTTCAAGCCGCAGACGATAATTTTGACTTTTAAAAACTTTAAGAAATGACTTTAAGAAATAAGGCCTGTCTTCAAATTCTTCCTTGATAGCAATGCGAGCGTAATCCACGCTACTATAACATCATACCTCATATGTGCAGGCCATTATAACTGATTCTGGCCTGTGAAATAATTTCAAACCTGGTGGTGAAACAAGATACCGTGTTGCCCCGAAAATGAGACATAATCGGAAAATCAGCCCTAGCCTGATTTTTCAGGATTCTCGCCAAAAATAAGCCCCGGTTAAGATCGCCAGCTTAGACGGACGCCAGACTTATTGCCGAATGACCAATCGGACTACAGTACGCGCTTGATAACGAACGAACGTGGTTCTGACTTATTAGAATCTCCGTAAGTCGCGAGTTGTAACGGACGTACTAAATGCACTCGTGTGTGAAATAAAGAAACATTTTCTGAATTTTGTGCCTGTAATTTTTCGTCACTTTTGTGTATAGTCCATCATTCTTAACAATTTTGTTGCCACTCCTGTTTTGTCAGACTTCAATTAACACTTGATTTAATGATAGATTTAAAGGGAATAATATTTTCATCCCCAAACAGGGTGAGGGCAAAAAGAAAGAGCTATTCCGTCGAGTACAAGAAAGGAAACCCAGAATAAGAATCGCAAAGCAAAGAAAAAGGTTGGATCTGAAAATGGCGATCAGTACGATAACCTCGGTAAACAGGTGGACGCGGGAAATGTTGAGAAGCGCAAGTGTGGATCAGGTGGGCAACTATTATTTCCTGAGTTGGAAGGCCTCATCTGTGAATAGATCGCTGACAGAAGAGTAAAGGCTTTGATTGTTCGAAGGGGTGACATCTAAGCAATTGCCCCTGCAATAGCACCTCGGTTAGACACATCCCCTGACGAACTCAAAGCATCAAAACACTGGATTGATGGCTTCCTTCAGCGATATGAACTGTCTCTAACAAAGTCGACAACACTGTTCGAGCTGGAAGATACTGAATTTATTAAACGTGCACTTGCAACCAATTATTTTGTTAATCGCGTCGATTTTTCTAAATACCAACTCTTTCACACGATTGCCGTGGGTGAAACTGCAGTGTTTATGGGTGGAGGATCTCGAACGACAATGGATCAGAGGGATGCCTCGTTATTCTACATTCCCGCCAGTGGTTACGAAAGGGCACGTGTTACCTGTATTTTGGCAATTCGTCTGGATGGAAAGTAAGCCCAGCCACTATAATCATCACCAAGGGCAAGAAAGTAAGATGGAACGTCTTTTAGGCATTTAAGTTCTTGAAACCGATAAAGCCTCATGCACACAAGCAGTTATGAGGAAGTGAGTCGATTTAATGCTGCCACTTGTTTTGCGAGGTGGTCAGAGAGGTCTGCTAGTCTGGGATTTGGCAGCACTCACCGCCCTGAAGACATGAAGAACTTCCTTGCATAAAGAAGAATAGATCAAATGATGATTCCCGCTGGAATAACTGCTCATCTTCAGATTCTTGATATTGCAATAAGCAAGCCATTCAAGGACCATTTTCGCGTGAAAATCAATGACAACATAGAAAATACAAGGTGCGCCCATAAAGTAACCGGACAATTTTTTATAAATAAGAAAAATATTACTCACTTTCAAATAAATTTATCTCATTCAAAATAATCACCAAAGGAGTCTATACAATTTTTCCAACGTTTCTTCAAGTCATCGAAACACTGTTTGTAGGCGTTGGAACTAACCGTTCGCAAAATACGCGTAATATTTGATTTAATATCCGAGACGTTTTCAAATCTCTGTCCTTTTATGGCCATCTTAAGCGTCGGAAAAAGGAAAAAATCAGTTGGCGATAAGTCGGGAGAGTATGGTGGGGGATTTATGCTTAGCAAGATATTGTTGTACAAAAATTGCTTATGAGGCCTAGCATTATCGTGTAAAAGAAACCATTGCCAGAATCAAACAGTTCCTTCCTAACTCGCTTTATCTTGTTTCTTAATCGAAAAAGCACCTCCTTGTAAAAATACTGGTTAATTGTTTCATTTTCAGAAACAAATTCGTGGTGAATAAGTCTTTTGTAATAAAAGAAATGCAAAATCCATGAACGGACAGAGATTTGAAAACGTCTCGGATATTTAATCAAATGTTACGCGTATTTTGCGGACGGTCAGTTCCAACGCTTATAAACAGTGTTTCGATGACTTGAAGAAACGTCGGAAAATTTGTATAGACTCCTTTGGTGATTATTTTGAAGGAGATAAATTTATTTGAAGGTGAGTCATATTTTTCTTATTTATAAAAAATTGTCCGGTTACTTTATGGGCGCACCTTGTAGAATCGAGAGAAATCAACGTGGAAACTTACTGAAGCTTAGCCTGCAAGAGCTTGTGACTTGAGTGAAGAATTCATGGGATAAAATCACTGACAGCTCTGTTGTCTATGCACTACGAACAGGTTACATAAATGCTCATTTAAGGAGACCTCTGTTCCTAGACATAAGAGATTAGGGCCAATGGTTATACGGGAAATGAAGTCGCAAGAAATTCAGGCCGGAATTCGGGGTTTGGAGATTCATGACGATGTTCCAGAAGAAGATGACATGACTGTACTTTAATTCATGTAAATTTTATGCTGTAAATGAATATGTGTAAAATTTTGTACATGAAAAAAAAAAAGAAATCCCCTGAAAATAAGCACTAGTACGTCTTTTGGAGCAAAAATTAATAAAAGACCCGGTCATATTTTAGGGGAAACACGGTAATATTCATTCCATACACCTTGAACGGAATACCTTCCCGCGCTTTTCGATTGTTTGACCGTCTAGAAAAGTCACGGCTCTTGATATATCGCAGTGTGACGCGCCTTTTCGTGACTAAGTCCGGCAGTCGATTGTGATGATGTTTTCTACAATGTATCCATAACTGGTAAATGGATCTCCAGTAGAGTTAATCTGATTTCGTGATGCTGAAACTAGATAAAAGTTCTTAATCTGTTCCACGATTACATCTCTCCTGTATATAAACTTTTGCTCATTACAGCATTTATATATATATATATATATATATATATATATATATATACACTATCTACCAATAAGTATTTGGACACCCATGCAAATGACGATATCTGCGGTCCTGATATACGTCACGCCCTCCGCCGTTCAATATCGTGTAGGAAACTACATTGGCATGAGTCGCATGCAAGATGCCACGAAGTGCAAAGTTATCTGATTTCGAGAAAAGTGTAATCGTCGGGTATCACAGAAATGGCCGATCCTTAAGGGATATATCTAGCCAGCTGAATTACCCAAAATCGACAGTGGCTTATGTGAATAAGAAGTGCAAGGGGAGAGGTGATTGTCGGAATGTCCTAAGAGTCGACAGACCCACGAAATTGGGAGACCAGAGACTGATGAGTGCTGTACAGAGAAATTAGGAGGAACCGCACCCAACCGATGGCCTGCATACTCCAGGACTTTCGACAGGCATCCGGGAGTGTTGTTTCGGTGAATACCATCCGTAAGGAAGCACATCTGCTTGATTTCATGGTCGTGCTGCCGTCCATAAGCCTTTGATCACAAAGTCCAACCGCGCTGGTCGGTTAATGTGGTGTAAAGAACGTCGAAAGTGGACCGTAGATCAGTGGAAACGGGTTCTCTGGAGAGACAAATCAAGGTTCACCGTCTACCTTTCGGATGGCAGGGTCAGGGACTGGCATCTGCCTGGAAAACGCCTCCTGCCAGAATGCATTGTACCAACAGAAAAGTTCGGCGGAGGTGGAATTATGGTTTGGGGGTGTTTCTACTGAACGGAACTATTTTGAATGACAGTATGCTTCCTACGTTGTGGCAGTTTTACAGGTTGGACCCATGTTACTTCCAGGACGACAACACCAGCTGTCATGTTGGGAGGTCCACCATGGATGTGCATGATGACAATGGGGTTAACCGAACGGACTAGCCTGCCCAGAGCCCAAACCTGAGCCGTATCGAGAACCTCTGGCTTAGTTGAATCGCCGAATTAAGGGGTGCAACAACCCTCCAAAATCGGTGAAGGTACTTACATGTCTTCTCCAAGCCGAGTGGAAGAAAATACCACTAGCAGTCATACAAGGACTTGTGGAAAGCATGCCCCGGAGAGTTGAGGCTGCCATTGCCTTTCGTGGAGGCTCTACCAGCTATTGAATATGAATAAATTTTGTTTTCCTTTTCTATCACAGGTGACCAAATACTTATTGTTAGATGGTATATATATATATATATATATATATATATATATATATATATATATATATATATATATATATATATATATATATATATATATATATATATATATATATAAGAAATAGATGATAGAGAAAACCAGTAATAGACCTAAAGCTACTTGCAGCCAGGAACAAATAGCATGAAAAGAAAAGTATGAAAGAGGTTTTATCATAAAATCCGTCCCTTCCCAGGGAATTCCTGCCTTAATCCGGATTCAACTGCATTTTGTTATTAATGGAGGTTGGCCCTGACTAGTCTAAACTGGTGTGCTCACGTGATCATCATTCGTAGAGTATTTTCGCTTCAGCTGCTGTAAGAAATGGTCGATTGTGTGAGTTGTCTGGTTCACACATGTATGAAAAAAATGGATATCACTCCCAGGAGAAGGACTAGAATTGTCATCCATAGTCAGCATTTCTCTATGACTGAGGGGGATATTGCTGCAGCAGTTGGAGTGGCAAATTCCAGTGTTGGCAGGATTATTAATCAGCAAAATAAGTTTGGGACAATTTCCCCAAAACGGAAGAGTAAATGTGGACTCAAACGTAAGACAACATCTCGGGCAGACAAATTTCTTGTACAAAATAGTAAAATGCATCCTCGCAAGACAAGTACAGATCTTCAGAGAGAATTATTGGCTACTGGTGTTGATTCAGTACGACGAAGGCTTATTGAAGCAAGGAGATGGGCAAGAACACCTGTCCAAAAACAGTTATTAACACCCGAAATGAAGAGAAAACGTTTGTATTGGACCAAGAAATATCAATCGTGGACTGCACAAGACTGGAATAAGGTTATATTCAGCGATGAAAGGCACTTTTTGTGCAAGGGTTTCGATCAACATTTGTCAGGCGAAGCGCTGAAGAACCCATTAAGGAACATCTTAATCAAACAGTGAAGTACCCTCAAAAGAAGACGTTTTGGGGTTATTTTACATCTGGAGGAAACTGGCAGCTTAGCTGAAGGAATAATGAACTCCAAAAAAGTGCATTTCAATACTAGAAGACAAAACTGGGCCTTTTTATGCAAACGTTCGCTGGCGGTGTTGGTGTGTTTTGACAAGATCTTGCTCCATGCCTTAATTATAAGCTGGCAAAGAAATTATTTTCAAGAAAAGAAATTAACATTTTTGGATTGACCTGATAATCCTCCAGATGTAAATCCCATCGAAATTTTTTGGAACGTTGTGAAGAGACGTGTAATTAAGATGGACTGCTAAACCAAGAAAAAAATTATTGAGAATGTCATAAAAGACGACGTCAAAAATTTATGTTCTAAATTAGTGGAATCCATGCCGAAACGTGCCGAAACTGAATTTGCGTCCAAAACCGGTGAAACAAAAGAAACACAAGATGTTCATTTTATACAAGATACTCTTCGTCAATATAATAGATATATCGTCAATAAATATTTCCAGCGACGAGAGGGATTTTTGGCCACCGATGAACAACACAAAACGGGCACGAATAGCGTCCAGTAGTGACACTGAATGTTATACGCGTATGTAGGGGAAACCCTTGTACCTAGGGCCGGCTATTTTCAAATGTCAGTATCTTTACTTATAACTAACTTACAATAATAAAAATAGTTTGTATACATTACGTGCTTTATTCTCTTTAAATAAAAATCACATCAAGTGTAAAAAAAAAAAAAAATTGTAAATGATATTGAAAATTTTTAAAAAATTACAAATGGCCCTAGGTACAATAACACTATTGTACCTAGGGCCAGTTATTTCCAAAAACTGAAATTGTTGTTTACTTTAAAAAAAACAATTTGTATCCATTATTTCTTTCATGCACAACTTCTAAGATCTTCGTAAGGAAGAAATGTTAATTGTAGGCAATGTATTAAAGGAAGAAATGTTTATTATTTCATCACTTTCTAATGTATGTTTTTTCTCCATTGTCTTCTTAATGATCCCACATAAATTTTCTGTTTCAAACACAGATTTCGTAACTTTTTTTTTATCATTTACTTTTTCTAATAATTGTGCTTGATTTTCATTTTTCTCGGGGGTATCAGTGAGAATTCTACACTTGCCAAGTTTTCGTCCACCTCTTTTCTACCACAGGCCATGGCCCTAGGTACAAGATGTTGTTGTTTTGGGCAAAATGGCTTCCATAGCCAAAGACCTGCAGAAACCAAACTTTGATTTTATATCATTTTTTCCTTTAATGATTTAAAAAAATATCTGCTATACATTAAAACATAAGTTTGCACTTAATTTCACAAAATAAGACTTCAAATTGAAGTGAAAAAATTTAGTTTTGATCATCCAATCAATACTTTCATTTCTATTTAACTATAGCTTCTTCTTGCTTTCATTAAACATGGCTGTTATGATTTGAAACAATGTTGTCACTCACTCCAATGAGTAAAAATGCTGTAAAATAATAATTATTTAAATAAAGCATGGTGGCCCTAGGTATAAGGGTTTTCCCTATGTATAAATAAAAAGTCAATTCAATTTAGTTGTAATCCCTTCTACCGCACTTTTTCAATTTAAGGGGACAGTGTACTTTCAAAATTGTGAAATTTGTCCAAAAATTAGATTTTTTTTTATTTTATTGAATTGTAAAACTACGGACGAGTAGGAATGTGTTGCAAAAATAATTTTTAATTTATGTTGTTACTTTCCTAGTTATAGGCATTTGTATTTAATTTAGATATTATGTGGTTACTCATAGCAATAACTTTAAATGCGTTTTTCTCAAAAAAAAATTTTCGTGTCATACGAATAGTCAAACTGCTCCGGGCGCATTTCTAATGATCGTATCGCTTTGAAATTTAAGTTTTATATACTTAACTGTATATAAAATAAATCTTATTGAAAAAAAAATTATGCTTCGTAGCTCACAATTTCTAAATTTTGTACTCGAAAAGATGATTTAGAGGTATTTTGCGTCATAAAAAGGGTGTTTTCGCTATTATTATTTTTTTCTCTCTATATTTTTAATGAATGCTTAAAATGAGCAATAAGTTTCATTGTTAGTTCTATAAGATATCCTGTAAATAAAAATGACCATATTATATGCAAAAGAAACGCGCATGGAACATTTTTAATGAGGCCAATTTTCGGTATAATTAATAATTCATAATCCATAAATTAATAACATTTCATCTTTATATTTTAACCACTTTTGCATATCTATGGTACTAATCTCATATTCAAATTTCAAGCAAATCCATTCAAAACTAAAAAAAAGTTAGGTTTGAAGGTCCACTGTCCCCTTAAAAAATAACTCGTATAAACATAAATAAAATGAGATTTCAGGATATGCTTCTGCAAATTAGTTCAACAAATCCAATTTTCATAAACTAGTGTAATTATAATAATAAATAATAATAACTCTTAGTCATAATAAATGTGTAAGTTAACTCAGGTTATTTTGTCCTATAACACATTATCCTTAGTAAGACTGCTTCTGTGTTTCCATTTGCCCCATGGTTGCAATGATTGTGACGTCAGTCTTCTCGCGGTCTCCTTAACTTAACTTCCACTTTGTCTGGCGCCGGGCTTGGTGTTCTATACTAAAGCAACTGATTATTCACTTCTTCTGTTTCATATGGATTGTACGGTGTCTAAGTATGTTTATTGATCAGATCATACTTATCAGAAACAATCCATTGGTTTTTAGACAGTATCGCCACCGCTGATGACAAGATGCTGTCAAAAACCTATTTTTCACGTATCTTTTCATGTTTTTAGTTCCTGGCTCTTGTGGTTCTGAGCGTATACTGGTTTTTCACTTTCAACTTTGTCTTATATATATATATATATATATATATATATTATATAGGCCTGCGGAAGCCTGGTGGTCTATGTGGATGGAGCCTATCTCCCATTTTCATATGTTCCCTGTATCTTTTTTTTTTCACGGTAGTCTCTCGAGTGTATCTCCCTGTGCAAAAAGTGAATCATGTGTATATATGTTGTTGCTGCTAATGATCCCCCCCCCCTCTCTGGGCGGAAGTTCCAGACCAGGTCCATATAGGCTTTGTGCGGCTCCCATTCAAGTTAGCACCAAAAGGGTCCCAGTCCGTTTTAGTTACGTGCCACCTCCATTTTTAACGAGGGGCCCCAGGGGCGACACCTCAGGAGATCGTACCCTTTCCCACCTTCCCTGACTTTATAGAGGGACTTTCTGGTCTACGGAAGGAGGGTGGAACGTGTCCCTATCCGGTCTAGACACGGAGGTATCTAATCATGCTTGGCGGGATTCGATCCGAAGCAACCTCGGCAC
>OU015493.1:5404079-5441579 GCA_907164885.2 Dolomedes plantarius
TTCGCCGATAGAAAACATGTGGTCCATGGTTGCTCTACGGTTGACCCAGATTCCATCCCCAGCTGCCACAGCAGATCAACTTTGGCAACGTGTGGAAGCTGCTTGGTCCGCTGTACCCCAAGAACTCATCCAAAGTCTCTTTGAATCAATGCCGAGGCGTGTGGCAGCGGTGATCTCCAACAATGGCGGCTACTCTGGCTACTGATTTTGGCAGGAACCACACTTCACAGAAGTCTATAAATTTAATCATTTGATACTTGGTCAACATGTTATCTACAAAATAAATTTTGTTGTGATATCTCTTGTCTTTCTTGGTGTTGCAGTTTGGGTGGCCAGCAGTGTATATATATATATATATATATATACAGGGCTAGATTTGAGGCGGAACGCGCCGGAACGGCGGTCCGGTACCTCTTTTTAGGTACCTCCCTTTATCAATAATTTGGAACCCCCCCCCCCCCCCACACACACACACACACCGGAAGGTTACCGTTCCGGCAGCTCTATTTCTAGAAATCTAGCACTGTATATATATATATATATATATATATATATATTGCCCCTCCCCCCCAAAAAAAAAAAAATTAAATCTGGGCTGGAGTCGCCCCTGCTGTGTATGTGTGTGTGTTTGTTTTCTCACACGAGGGCCCGTTTGGAGTACACAACACACCCAGAAAATCAAGCACTTCGCCGGACAAAAACCGGTGTTTTGTTTGCCAGTTTTGACAGTACAGTTAAAATAACAATTTATCGATAAAACAGGATCGTTTTTTCTTATCAATCTACGCATTAAAGCATCACGTGATAAAAGAATTCAAAAAAGCTGCCTTGGAATCGTTTTCGCGAAATATAATCTGAAGACGGATGTCGGTCATGATTGGTTGGTTCATGGGACAAAGCTTATCCCTGTGTGCGTCATTTTCATCAATGTACAGTACAGTATCGAGTTTTACGGCTAACGTGACACGAGATGGACTGCATGAAAACCTCCGGATTTTTTAAATTGGACGGCTAGTCAATAACAGCGAAAAACGCCTCAATTGAATACTTTAATAGTATACGTTATTTCGTCTATCTTCTAAGCGGTCAGAAATCTCTCTCTCTCTCTCTCTCTCTATCTACATATATATATATATATATATATATATACATACACACACAGGGTTGTTACAATTAAAGTTCCACTTTGAAATGGTGATAAAAGGAAAACTACTGGACCAACTGTTATCAAACTTAGTAATAGTTTAAAGGAGGTCATGGGAATGTCTCTTCCGGAAAAAAATAAATAAATAAAAAATAAAAAAATTGTGCGGTCGGGGGACCCCTGTCAGGAACGAAGTTCCTTACGTTATATTTTCAACTGTAAACGGGATTTAATATGTAGATTTCTATTGATTATATTAGTGTATTTTTGTCACACCAAAAAGCGCAGCCCTCTTTTATTCTACCAACTCTCTCTCACTCTCTAATTTGTATATTTTATTTTTATTTTTTATGATTTTTTCAAAGTAAAAATGTAAAGTAAGGATTAAAATCAATAAATTTCATTTTATATTTTAGGAAAAATAGTCATTTATTAAAAATTAAAAATAAAATAGTGAATTATAACTTATATATAAAAATTCCGAAATAAATTATATATAAAAAATTCCAAATAAGAAAAAATTCTTTTTAAATTTTATCATTATATTGTATCATGGTAATTATTGGCTTATGGTAACTATAATAAGATGCACTAGGGGTTAGCCCGTCAAAAATGATGTGTTAATTTTAATTTTTATCAATTAACATATGCTTACAAAAGTCAATATTATTTGTATACTTAATAGCTTCTCTACTTTCTTTTATTTAAACTAGGGGCTTCGCCCCTAGGCTCGTTCCTCTGTTATGGCTAATAGCGAGATACATAGGGGTGATTCTCGGGCAATGTAACAGCTTCCATCCATTTACTGCTGTCACCCTTAATGCGAAGGGCGTTTCAGCATTGTTGAATTATCAGCTTTAAAATTCAATGAAAAATCGAAAAATTGAGGTAGACTTGAAATGACGTTTTTATGAATAAGAAAGCTTTCGGCTTCCAGATGATGTAACTATTTTCTTTGTAAGATAAAAACTCGAGGAGCATCGATATTATATCCACATAGGGGACGATGTTTCTTTAAAAACTATTGTGCGATCATTAAGAATATTTAATAGAGAAAAATAAGATAAAAAGAACAATATTTAAGAATAGAGAAAAATAGATAATTGACATAAAGAATAGAGAAAAGAACAATACACAAAACTCTTCTATTAGTTAAAACAGATTTATATTGTTAATGAAATTTATAATAATATAACTGCGATGCCATGGGAATTTGTTTTTCTATAATAAGCAGAATTTAGTTACCAAAAATGGTGGGGTTGAATATTAGGAAATCCATTTCTTATTTGCTATAAATGCGTTTTAGAATAAAATGCAATAATGTGATTTTAGTAGTTAACCTGGATGTTCCGATTTTTAAATAAATATTTGGAATTTCTCTAAAAATGAATGAATAGATAACATAGAATAAATAGCAACACCGTTTTTAAGAGAAAATTCCCCTCTAAGCATAGAACAACTAAAAATCAAACCGCATTCAAAATTACCCAGCAGGCATCGCTCTTTTTTTACAATGAAGATAATAAATAATAAAAGTTCTATTAGTTTTTTAAAGCTATAAATGTATAAACAAATTATTACAAATATTCTTAAAAATCTAGAAAGTAATTTACCAATTTAAATATTAATCTTTAAGCTATTAATTCTAAAAAAAATATATAATTTTTAAACAAACAAACAAAACAATTTTACATGTGCTGCCATCATTTGGCAGATAGGTGAAGCAATGCTAAACAACTGTGTTTTATTTTTTGATGAAAATATTAGTCTGTTTTAAAATATTTTTAAACAAATGAGGTCTAGTTTGAAAGAGAAATGTCTGTAGTATTAGACTGTAAAAAGAACAAAATTCTACGATCATTTTTTGGCGAGTTATCATAATCTGAAAATGAAAAAGTCAATATTTCTTGAAAAACTGTGTTTTATTTTTTGATAAAAATATTAGTATGTTTTAAAATATTTTTAAACAAATGAGGTCTAATTTGAAAGAGAAATGTCTGTAGTCTCAGATTGTAAAAAGATCAAAATTCTACGATCATATTTTGGCGAGTTATCGTAATCTAAAGATGAAAAGGTCAATATTTTCCCACAAAACATAAAATAAAAAGAATTAACACAACAAAGAAATTACATTAGAAATTGCCCACAGTTCTTGTGCGGGGATTTGAACCGAGGACCTCCGGCTCAGCGATAGATTCGCTGAGCGATAGGTCGCGTCCGATGCGATAACCATTCAGCCACAGAATCCTTGAGAAAAAGCTCTTATGAAGGGGACATAACGCGATTTCGTTACGTGACGATTTCTGCCAGTTCACAAGCCGCGTAAAAGAACTTCGTTCCAAAAAAGTTCAAACACTCACCACCAGGGGGGAAACGGCGCTGTATGCAATATTGTTAAACGAAATAAGACATGAAGACATCGGTTTAAAATGTGTTTCATCGTTTCTGAAACGTGTTACAAAGCATGTTCAATGGGGCGCCCACCATTTTCCGAAAGCAAGTTAAATCGCATTACTGCATCCTCAACAGTAGCTCTCAGCATATCAGGAGGTCTCAACAGTAGCTCTTAACATTTAACGATAAAATCATGGTCTTGTATGGTTCGTCATACTGTCGGTTCGTAACAATGAGAACTCTGACAAACAGGCTCATTTTTATCTGGCAAATCAAATGACGTGTAAAGCGCATCTGCATAAATCATTTGTTTCTTCCTGCCGTAAGCCAATTACAAGCAATTGCGGTTTAGCATAACCACCACAAACAGTTTCGTTTTAGAAACGACTAAAAACGTTTTACACCGATATCTCCATGTCTTAGGGCCGAATTCAGGCCTCAAAATTCACAAATGAGCGATCTGTAAGAAAACGATTTCCGGAATTCGCACGCTTTAAATGGTAATTTTGTTTAGGTCAATGTTTCTTAAGGGTATACAAAATGTTAAACCCGTCTAACAAAAGGTTAAGTTGGATTCCGGCCCTTAATTCGTTTAACAATATTGCATACAGCGACATTTCGCCCCCGGTGGTGAGTTTTTGAACTTTTTTTTTTTTTTTTTTGGCGGAAAAGGAATTCTCGTGACTTCCTTTAAACTATTACCAAGTTTGATAACAGTTGGTCCAGGAGTTTTCCTTTTATGAGCATTTCAAAGTGAAATTTAAATATAACCAGCCTGCATATCTCCCCTCTGAAGTGATCCCACGAAAGATAAACGATTGAACAAGGGATTTTCGATGACATCTTTTCTTGAATTCGGTATTAATAAGCGTCATTGAGAACCGGTGTCGGAGCACGACAAGATTCCGCGCTCCACCTTATTTATGTTATGGAATGGATATGTCCTGCGGAGTGCTTCAAGCCACGTTATGAATAAGGAATCCGTCAGGTTGGCTTCATCGACTGCTCTCGGGGTGTTCCTTAAAACGGAGGAATGACTATTTTTCTTTTATCTCACGCCACTTCAATATCTTGGACTGACGGCCACGAGCACTTCGGTAGTACACACACACGCACACACACACACACACATACATATATATATATATAAATATATATATTTGTATATATAAATATATATATATATATACATATATATATATATATATATATATATATATATATATATATATATATATATATATATATATATATATATATAAATATATATATATATATATATATATATATATATATATATATATATATATATATATATATATATATATATATATATATATATATATATATATATATACAGGGCTAGATTTGAGGCGGAACGCGCCGAACCGGCGTTCCGGTACCTCTCTTTATCAATTTGGAATACCCCCCCCCCCCCACACACACACACCCCCGGAAGGTTACCGCTCCAGCACCTCTATTTCTAGAAATCTAGCACTGATATATATATATATATATATATATATATATAATACTTAGAACAAAGAATCTAGTCGTTACTTTGTCCGAACCCAATTCTCCGATACGTAACAGAGCAAGTTCGCGACTCTGAACGACAGATAGTGTCGTTCGAGCCGTGAAAGGCAGTGGAGCCAAACTTTTTTCGGATAGCGACCCGCTTTCTTTAAATAGAAAATAACACTTCCCTCGAGGAAAATGTTTTTAAAAAAATAATAATAAGGAAAATGTTAACAAACAACAACAACAACAAAGAGCCAATTTTGACAATCTATTTGGAAAATCGATGAACTGTAGATTTTGGGTAAATATCTGCTCAGAAAAATAACAATAAGAAAATATCTCCGTCACCTACTACAATTGCTTTTTTGTTAAATCTCGTGTGGCTAAAACTTCATATTTAAAAATTAATATAAATATTTGTATTTCATTTAGGTAAAAATGAACGATCATTAAAATTTAAAAAAAAAGAGTAGGATTCCAAAATGTTAAGCCTCAATTTAAAAATTTAAAAATTATTAATATTTAAAAAATAGCAGGATTTCAAAATGATAAACCTTGTATTAAAACATTGAAAATTATTAAAATGTAAAAAAGAGGGCGATTTCAAAATAAGCTTCGTAATATAACATTAAAAATTGTTAAAATTAAAAAAAGAGCAGGATATCAAAATGATGAGCCTCGTACTAAAATATTGAAAATTGTTAAAATTAAAAAAGAGCAGGATTTTAAAATGATAAAACTCGTATTAAAACATTGAAAATTAAGATAAAAAAGAACATGAGTTTAAAATGATAAACCTCGTATTAAAACATTGAAAATTATTAAGATTAAAAAAAAAGAGCAGAATTTCAAAATGATAAGCCTTGTATTAAAACACTGAAAATTATTAAAATTAAAAAAAAGAGCTTGATTTCAAAATTATAAACCTTGTATTCAAACGTTTAAAATTATTAAAATGTAAAAAAAACAGGATTTTAAAATTATAAACCTCGTAATAAAACATTGAAAATTATTAAAATAAAAAAAGAGCAGGATTTTAAAATGATAAGCCTTGTATTAAAACATAAAAAATTATTAAGATTAATAAAAGACAGCAGGGTTTCAAAATAATGAGCCTCGTTTTGAAAAACTAAAAATTATTAAAATTTTAAAAAGAGCAGGATTTTAAAATGATAAAACTCGTATTAAAACATTGAAAATTGAGAAAAAAAAAAGAACATGAGTTTAAAATGATAAGCCTCGTATTAAAACACTGAAAATTATTAAAATTAAAAAAAGAGCTTGATTTCAAAATTATAAACCTTGTATTCAAACGTTGAAAATTATTGAAATGTAAAAAAAAAACAGGATTTTAAAATTATAAACCTCGTAATAAAACATTGAAAATTATTAAAATAAAAAAAGAGCAGGATTTTAAAATAAGCCTCGTATTAAAACATTAAAAATTATTAAGATTAATAAAAGAGAGCAGGATTTCAAAATAATGAGCCTCGTTTGGAAAAACTAAAAATTATTAAAATTTTAAAAAGAGCAGGATTTTAAAATGATAAGCATCGAAATAAAACACTGCAAGTTATTAAAATAAAAAAAGAGCAGGATTTCAAAATGATAAGTCTCGTGTTAAAAAATATAAATTATTAAAATGTAAGATAACTGAAAAACAACTGAGCTACATTAATTAGAGTAGTTTTTATCTCCGTAATTATCTATATCAGTGGTTCGCAACCTTGGGTACGCGTACCAGTACCAGTACGCGGACAAGCAGCTACCGGTACGCAAATGATTCTACAATTTAAAACAAAAATGTATTAAAAATCTGTATTACGAAAAAAAGAAATGAAATAACTATAATAACTAATAATCCATACATTTTAATATTTTAGTTTAGAATTTCTTATCCATTGTTTGTGCTGTAATACTTTATTGGGATTTACCTAATCTTAAAAGATGGCGTCTACACCTGAATGTGTTATCTATGACCTCCCCATAAAAATTTGGCACTCACCTGCGAATTATAACTGTGTCTATAACTGTGTTTGCGAATTATAACTGTGTCTGAGTTCTACTAAAAATTGTGTTTTGTGTTTCAAACATCTTTAAATTAATTGCATATTATTAATCAATAGTAATTGTATTATTAATAAATATTAAGAAGCTGTTAAGGTAAGTGTATTAAACTCGGAAGATTCATTTAAAATGATTTTTTATGTATCCTAATTTATTTTGTTCTCCATCGCATTTTATTCCCTATTTCAAAAATTTTGGTCTACCGGTACGTCATCAAATTGTTTACAACGTACAGGTACGGTACTATAAAAAGGCTGGGAACCCCTGATTTAGAGAGTACGTACGCTTATTCTAGGCGGGCGTATGTTTCAGAGAAGACGAATTTCGAACAAAAAATACTCCAATTTTGGTCCCCCCAAAAACATTTGAAATAAAAAAAAAAATGAAATTTAAAAAAATTCTTTTTTTCAAATGAAATTTTTCAACAAAATTTCATTTGCTCGGAAACCAACAAGATGAGAAATCAAAATTTGGAGAAAAAACTTAAAATCAAGTGAATTATCATCAATAGAGCATTCATCTGGCATAGAGGCGAAGCAGAAAGAAAATGTCAAGATGCAGGATTCGGGACTGTCTAAATTGGGATATTGGGGTGAGCCGATGGATGTACAGAGCGAGCTATGTATTTCGACAACGCCGAAATCATATGAATCGATTCCAGCAATAATTTCTAAATGAAAAACAACGCAGAAGGTGATCCATATCCAGTCCGAAATGGAAACCGCCGCAAACAATAGGACCGCGGGAGATTGAAAGTATCGATTTCGTGTGCCAAAGCGACAAATCACAAAAGACGACCTGTTATCGATTTTTTTTTTCTTTTTTCTTTTTGCTTTTTTGGATTCTTAAAGCTTTCCGGATTGGACACGAAATCGGTCTCCCATGAACCGTCCCGTCGTGACAACCAATCAAATTCCCCCGGGTGGAAAATCTGTGTCGAACCTCGAGATGGACGAAATATATGACGACATCTTGATTCGAGTGTCATAAGGGGAGAGTATTTGATTGGAATCCCTTCGGTTCAGAAGGGATTCCGGATGCGATTTATCAAAATATGGATGGCCACGGTGATCGATGCGGCGCACAAAAAGGAAGAATTCACATCACGGGACATTAGTGCGTGGCATCAGAAGAGAAACACATTTGCTCAAAATGCTTTATTTTAAAACACACGGGAATGACATAGTGTATATTTATATATATATATATATATATATATATATATATATATATATATATATATATATATGTGCGTAATAAATTAAATATTAGGCCCTCCATTCTATCATTTAAATTCCCTTTCCTGAGTCCAATCCCCAGTAACATTACTTTAGAGCTTTAAAAACCCATAGCAACAGAACTTCCCATAAAACAGCAAACGTTGCATTTCTACACGTGTATACGTCTCGAGAAAGGCATGGGTTCGCATCGACAGCCCCAAATTCCGCTGATACTTCAAAATAACAAGCACATGTACCTCGCTTCTAGCGCGTAAGGTTGAAAGGTGATATTACACTTTGCTCCGAGCTGTCGTCTGAGATGGACAGATGTTACTATCGCTCTAATAAAACTATTCGACACGACTGTTTCAAAATTTTAATTCCTTTCAGGCTGAGTCTAGCTCCAGCCATGTAAATTTGAGCTATTTTTCCTTTTCAGGTTGCATTTTAAGAACGAGATGTAATGGATATATTACATATATATATATAAGACAAAGTTGAAAGAGAAAAACCAGTATGAGCACTAAAACTACTTGCAGCCACGAACTAAAAACATGAAAAGATAAGTAAGAAAGAGGTTTTTAACAGCATCTCTTCAACAGCGGTGTCGATACTGTCTAAAAACCAATGGATTGGTCCCGATAAGTATGATCTAAACAATAAACATACTTAGACACCGTACAATCCATGAGAAACTGTAGAATTTAATAAAGTGTTACTAATACAAAGATCACCAAGCCTGGCGCTAGACAGAATGGAAGTTAAGAATAGGTAACCGCAAGATGACTGACGTCACAAAACTTGCAACCAAGGAGCAAATGGAAACACAGAAACTGACCTACTATGGAGACTGTGTTTTAGGACAATTAAACCTAAATTAAGTTAGCTTTTTATTATTATTACTAAGAGAAATTTACTATTATTTTATTATTTTTTATTTTAACTTTAGGTAATAATTTTATTTATTTATTTTATTTTTAGTAGTTATTTACTCTAATTAAACTTATTATTATGATTTACTTATTAATTGCAACAGAAAAAACTATTTATTAAATCTAAAACAACCAATTATGTTCTTGGTAAGACTATCGGGGTAATAATTATGTGTTACCACAGCTATCAAGTATATATATATATATATATATATATATATATATGTGTGTGTGTGTGTGTGTGTGTGTGTGTGTGTGTGTTCGTTCGTTCGTTCGTTCGTTAGTTCTACCAGATCGCGGATCATCTACTACGGATTCTCTCCCAGTTTCAAACTTTTTATACCAATCAAATACTGTTGTATTTAATAGTCAGTCGTCTTTAAAAGCTTTCTGTAACATTTCAAATGCTTTTGTTGTGGAAATTTCATTGCGAAAACAAAATTTCATGCATGTTCTCTGCTCAATAACATTCGCCATTTCGGAAAATCAACAGAATAAAAATTCTTATCTCATTAAAAACAAATTTATTTTCAGACGATAAAATAAAATAAATTCCTGACTATTGCCAGATGTTTATAGAAGACGTAAAAATTTTTGATAAAAGTTTGCACACGATATCTAATACAGATGTATTTTAAATGAAACATTCCGGATACTTTTTGATCACAGCAGTGTATCTGCATATACGAGTCACTCTGTATATGTATATACGAGTATATATATATATATACAGAGGTACCTCGACTTACGAGTTTAATTCATTCCATGACGGAGCTCGTAACTCGAAATACTCGTATCTCAAATCAATTTTCCTTATTGAAATGAATGGAAATGCCATTAATTCGTTCCGGGCTCCCCCAAAATACCACAATTTTTGTTACCTGTTTTTAAATAAGAAAAATGCGCTTATAAACGACGAACATTGTATAAAAACGCAATACAATAGAATGTACTGCAATAAATTTGTTTTATTAAGTGTAATGTACAACATTTACCTTGGAGATCAGACTTGAAGATGCTGATGGAAGAGGGGGAGAAAAGCTAAACTGAAAAATTAAATCTTATTCGTTGATTTTTTACCTTTTCTCCCCTCTTTCCTCACTTTCTCTTTTATTACCAGTTACTCTCTTAAAGTGAACGAGTGAGACACGGAAGCTGGGCGATTGTTGCATCGTTCACTGTGGCTGTAATGTCCAGATTCTTCTTTCTGGGAATCCGAAGAACGTTTTCTCAGAATCCGCAGAAGAGGAGAGCTTGCGATCCTAGGACCAAGGTCATCCCATCTCCTAGGACCAAGGTCATCCCATCCCCTTGACCCCATGGAGAGTTCCAGTGTGGGGGAGGGAAATGAAGCTAGAGGTTGGGCGCTGTTCGGTTTCAGAGGGCGACACAAGTTTGGGCAGAGCAAGCTGCCCCGGGTGTAATTGTTGAGAGTTAATCTCTCGGTTTAAGACTGGATAGTAGTCTCAGAAAAATATGTATACAATTGTATAATAATTGTACATAAAGGTTGTAAATATTATATGCTTCTTGTGTTCTCATTTGATGAGCACGTAACATGGCGTTCGCTGCTCAAACTAGGGGTGGGATATATGAAGTTTACTCGTAACCAGAATTTTAGCTCGTAACTCGAAGCAAAAAATCTACAGAGAGAATGCTCGTATCTCTAAAAACTCGTCGAGACACTCGTAAGCCGAGGTACCACTGTATATATATATATATATATATATATATACCGGGTGTCCCAAAAAATGACTGACGATTTGAAAAATCAATTAAAGAAAAACGGAAGGTGATAGAAATGTACGGTTTGCTGCATTCTGCTTAGGCAACCAGGGAATTTTTTTCTCACCAATTTTCAAAATTAGTTACAAAGTTCGTCAACAGATGGCGCTGCTGACTGGTAAAAATCTATAAAACAATGTGTTCATAATAACCACCGTTTGCAGCCACAATGTGGCGCAATCTGAGGACAAAATTCGTTGACGCCCGTGCAAACATTTCAGTTTGAATGTTCTGACAAGCAGCAGAGATGTATTGTTCCAGCTCATCTACAGTTTTTGGATTGTGACGATACACCTGGTCTTTCAAGTACCCCCCCCCCCCAAAAAAAAAAAAATCGCAAGGTGTCAAAGCTGATGAATAGGCAGGCCAATCCATGCCACTTTGCGTATGCTTCTTCCTTTGAAAACATTGTTTTATAGTTTTCCCAGGCAACAGCACCATCTGTTGGCGAACTTTGTAACTAATTTTGAAAATTGGTGAGAATAAATTCCCTGGTTGCCTAAGCAGAATGCAGCAAACCGTATATTTCTATCACCTTCCGTTTTTCTTTAATTGATTTTTGAAATCATCTGTCATTTTTGGAACACCCGGTATATATATATATATATATATATATATATATATATATATATATATATACATACACACACACTGATGACGCACTAATGACGCACCAAGAAGGAGTTATCGGAATGGGACGGAAATCGGTAGATCTGATGTACATGTACAGAAATACAAATGATTACAATTTGAGAAAAACTGGATGATTTATTCAAGACAAAGAGCTTAAGTGAAAAAGTCAATAATGCGTTGGTCCTCTTCTATCCCTTATGCAAGCAGTAATTCGGCTTGGCATTGATTGATAAAGGTGGTGGACGTCCTCCTGCGGGATATCGTGCCAAATTCTGTCCAATTGGCGCGTTAGATCGTCAAAAAACCCGAGCTGGTTGGAGAGCCCTGCTAGTAATGCTCAAAACGTGCTCAATGGGTGAGAGATCCGGCGACCTTGCCGGCCAAGGTAACGTCGGGCAAGCACGAAGACAAGCAGTAGAAACTCTCGCCTTGTGCGGGCGGGCATTATCTTGCTGAAATGTAAGGCCAGGATGGCGTGATATGAAGAGCAACACAACGGGGCTTAGAATATCATCGACTTAAAGTTGTGCTGCAAGGGTGCCGCGGATGAGATCCAAAGGGGTCCTCCTATGAAATGAAATGGCATCCCAGACCATCACTCCTGGTTGTCGGCCCGTATGGCAGAAAACAGTCAGGTTTGGTATCCCACCGCTGTTCGGGGTGTCTCCAGACACGTATTCGCTGGTCATCGGGGCTCAATTCGAAGAGGGACTCACCACTGAAGACAATTGTACTCCAGTCAGTGACATTCCAGGTCGAATGTGCTCGACACCACTGGAAACAGGTTTGTAAGTGTACAGAGGTCAATGGCAGTCGACGCATAGGGCGCCGTGAGCTCAACCCCCTTTCTCTGAGCCGCCTATGAATGGTCCTTGCGGTCACTCATCACTATCACGATCGATGATAGTGATGAATCTGTGGCTGTGAGTGCTGCTCTGACGATTGCTCGGACTCGCATTCTGCCGTGTCTCTAGGCCGACCGCTTCCTTCTTGACGCTGTGTTTGGCTATGGTTCACCCATTTCTGCCAACATCGTCTAATAGTGGCATCGCTCCTATCCAAATGTCGAGCGATTCGCCGATTGGACCAACCGGCTTCTTTGAGCGAAACTACACGTCCTCTCTCAAATGCTGACATCTGCGCATATTGTTCGCGCACCTGTATACGAGGCATAGTTTCTGTTTACCTGAGTACACGGAATGAAATTCGTAAAGAATTTATGACCTGTAATCGAAATTTCTCCTCTTTAAATTCAGTTGCGCAGTTCAGATGCGCTGCAGCGTCACGTGTTCCTTCATTTGCCGCCAAACTTTAAAAATTTGCATTTTCCGTCAAAACTTGTACGCATATCAATTTGTGTCCAATTTGCAATTCCCCTTCTCTGGTGCGTCGTTTTATTATTATTTATTTTTTTTTTGGGGGGGGGAGGGGAGGGGTCTAAGAGTGTATATAGTATATATATATATATATGTGTGTGTGTGTGTGTGTGTGTGTGTGTGTGTGTGTGTGTGTGTGTGTGTGTGTGTAAAGGATTTAGTGGGAAAAGAATAATTATTCTAAATTTAAAGGGGGCTTGGGAATTAAATTATATTTGTGGCGTAATTCGCCTCTAATTACTCGTATTCAAAGACGCGAATTGGAAAAGGGAAATTCCCTTTTTATTATATAATCTTCGCGTGCCTCTGAGTTCTGCGGTCGAGCAGGAACGTTTACATTTTAGCCTTGAAAGATGTCTGTTTCGGGCTCTGCGCATGTCCAAGGAGAGTTGACGCGCGGAGATGCCCGCGAATTTGGTTAGAGCGTGGAATAGAAGTCGATGCTATCAGTTGTGTTTCGCCGCGGCTCTAAAAAAGAAATGGCGCAAAATAAACGCACTGAGTTGGAGCTGTGGTTTACCTGACAAAGAATATATCTGGATTAAATTGAACTGATGCCTGCTCAATGATTGATTGGATTACTTATTGCTACACCACCGGATATACCATGACTGCCATAATTTGTAAGATGACGGGTGTAGCCCTACGCGTGTCATATATATATATATATATATACATATATATCCAGTAACCACCGCTTATAGTGATCAGTGTTTATAAGAATCAATATCGCAAAAACAAAAACAAATGTATTATTTCCATGTTAAAATTTTCGCTTTAAAGAATCGATCCACCGGTTTTAAGAATCAGTTTACACCCTTCGCTTTCCTTTCATTTTTCCAAAAAGCTTCGTACCACCCTCAAAAGGTACGAAGTTCTTTCCTTATTTTTTTTTAAAAAAAAGAGTGATAAGATGGGATGGAATACAGTCGTAAAATGCATCCCTTTCTTTGTTAGACATAACATAAAAGTTTCCCCTTAAACGCTTTAGCTAATCACTGTCCTATTAGCTTGACCCAGGGGCATCCCACCCGCGCGGATCCGATTTCATTTTTCTCCACTGACAAACAAAGACAGGGACTCTTTTTTCTCACCTCCCACATCCTGGTATATAAATTCCCTGTATATAAATTCAAACTGTAATAACTCAGCCTCTAATTTTCGTAGAGCGATTCAGTTTGTACCAAAAGATTGTATTCTATCTCCTTTTTTTAGAAAATGATCTTGACTCATTTGACCTTGAAAAAAAATGAAATTTTGTGTGGTTCAATAGACGCTTGTGTTTTGTGTCGTCACTACCACGCTAGGAAAGCGTTTCCGACCATGCATTGCTATGTGATTTCCCATCGTCTAGGTGTAAACTATCTCTCCTCAAAGCTTGTAACCTCTGTGTTGATACACCCTGTATTATATATATATATATATATATATATATATATATATATATATATATATATATATATATATGTGTGTGTGTGTGTGTGTGTGTATGTATGTTTATATATATATATATATATATATATATATATATATATATATATATATATATATATATATATATATATATATATATATATATATATATATATATATATATATATATATGTATATATATATATATATATATGTATGTATATATATATGTATGTATATATATATATATATATATATATATATATATATATATATATATATATATATATATATATATATATATATATATATAGGGTGAGCCAAGAGTTTGTTAGGTACATTTCAACGCTAAAAAAAAAAAAAAAAGCTTCGGTACTCGAAGTTTGCCAAGCCACAGCCAGCTAAAACGTGTACGATGTCCCCGCATCCTGCGAAAAGAAACACCGAAATAGGCCGAATGACAAAATTTTGTTCAAAAGGATTAATTACCCCGAGAAAGCGAAATGGGGACTTCTTGGATGATCCAGCAATGTTTCACTTTTGAAACGTAGGCAGACACTCTCCATCTGAGTCTACAATGGTTGTCGAGACACAGAAAAGAGAAAGAAGCGTCTGGTGTTTCATTGGAACCTCTCTACTTCACTACTATCCCATGAGACTATTAGGGATGCGACATCGATGTCGATGTTTTCAAAAATCGATGTTTCGATAAAAACATCGATGTTCTAAACATCGATTTATTGAAACCGATTTTTTTTTAACATCGATGTTTTGTGCTTGATGTTTTACGTTGTACGATGTTTTTTTTTAAAGAAAAACACCATAATAAAAAAAAACCCTAGCATAATTTTCACACTCAGTAAATGTAAACTCAAAAATTCTTTTAAATGATTTTGCCGTATACTCTATCGATATGAAACTAATCGTTTTGTCTTGTGTTACAGTCATGAACTTCAGAATTTTTTTTTTACAAAACTATTTAAGCCTCCTGGAAGTAAGTTATTCTCCTACTTGTAAATAAATATGACTATATACAAATATGACTATATATAAATATGACGATATTTACCATAATTTTCAACATTGAACCAATTTAAATTAGAAAACATCGCTGATTTTTTTTAAGTATTTGGTCCTATCAATTTTTTTATAGCAATAATTTCTTCCTCAATTTTCTGGTAAAAGTACAAGTAATAAAATGTATCATGGAAATTATATGATATGCGCTGACTCTAGCCACCAAGTTTTGGCCATTTGTGTCAGCCCAATCAAAGAGTAAAATTAAATCACGCTCCCCCCCCCCCCCAACACACACACACACGACTAACCGAAGTAACATTAATGTTAGAGGTTACTAAACCAGTTTTTAAAAAATGGATTTTCAAAAACATCGATGTTTAACAACATCGATGGCTTTTGGGCAATGTTTTATTAGCATTGATGTTTCAAAACATCGATGTTTTGTTGTCGATGTCGCATCCCATGAGACTATGACACTCGTTTCACTACAAGTTGAATGAACATCCATTTTATTTTATAGTGTCTAATTACTATTTTAAATTGTGTCTGTCAAGTTTAAAGATTTTTGTACCAAAAAACAACTTCATCCATTAAATAAATTGCCCAGTAAAATGGAAAATTTCTGGTTTTGCAGGAACGAATGAATGACTCTTTAATGCGTTTCCGGTACTCGTCTCGGAACCCATTAACGATGAGTACCGAGGCCCCAGGGCCCCCCAGAGGGGGGGGGGGGCAACTGGTGCACTTTGCCCCAGGCCCCCAACTGCCGGATGGGCCCCAAAAAAATTTTAAAAAATTTATTCCTTCGAAAGAAGATTCTGAAACTTGTACCGTACTTCAAAACTTAAAATAATCGCCTGAAAAAAGGGGCCCTCCCTCCCCCCCCAAAAAAAATTATTCGATTAATCAGATTTCTCTTACTACAAAATAGTCTTCTGAAAAATAGTCTTGGAGCCCCTAACAGAAGTTTGCCCCAGGCCCCGTAAAGTCTCATCATGCTATATCAGTTGCATATCACTGACCAATCCGGTTCAAATTTGCACTCATTACTGTGTAGTGAACGACGTCCTGGTCGCTGATTAATGAAATGAGAGGACGTACGCTGCGTACGTCCTGGTACTCAAAGGGTTTTAAGGGTGTCATCATGATTGAATGGGTACCTCAGGGCCAAACGATAAACCAGAAGTACTACGTTGAGGTCCTGACCAAGCTGAGAGTACGGGTAAGGAAGAAAAGACCAGATCTTTGGAACAACGACTAGTGGATTCTGCACCAAGACAACGCCCCAGCGCTCTCTGTGGAACAGTTCTTAGCGAACAAAACACATTACTGTTCTCGAACACCCTCCGTATTCGACAGATCTCGCCCCATGCGACTTCTACCTGTTCCCGAAAGTGAAAAGGGCATTAACCCTTTCAGGGGCAACAACCTCCCCCGTTTGCACGGTGCAGATCCCCCCCCCCTTTCTTTTAACGTAAAGAATCTTGAAAATATTTTCATTTAGAGGTTGCAAAATGTTTTTACTTTTTTAAACTGATAACAGATGGCAGTACTAACCATTTTTCTGTCCATTTAACTGGAATACACTGAATGCAAGTGAGAAAAAGGACTAGATTTAGGCGTTTGCACAGTGCAAACGACGCCCCTCAAACGGTTAAAGGGAACACATTTTCCGTCTGTGGAACAGGTCAAGGCAAAAACGGCAGACTTGCTGAAGGGAATGACTCTTGATGACCTGCAGCACTGCTTTGGACATTAGAAAAACGTATGCAGCAGTGTATAGGCAAGGAAAGGAAGCGGATTAAAAGCTATTTGTGATAAGTGTTCAATAAAGCATATTTTTCAGACCAGTCCGGTTATTTAATGTGTATATATAAATCTATATATATAAAACAGTTCCGTAACTGACTGACTGACTGACATACAACGCACAGACCAAGCCGCTGGACCTAAAGGGCTGACATTTTGCATGGCGATTCTTCTTAGAGTGTAGGTGTGCACTCAGAAAGATTTTTGAAAAATTCTTCATAGAGTTTTTAAAATTCAATTTTTTATGCTGTTTTAGTAACATTTTTTTAAGTTTGCATTTAAAATATTAATTTGAGAGTTATAAAATTTATATCACGAGAAAGATCCTAAAAATTCCTTTAAAATGAAGTCTTTTTCGAATCTTTACCTGCATTTTCTGATTTTTGATGAATTTTTAAAGATTCATTTTTGGAATTTAATGTATTAAATGCCGATCACGTGATTTCTTTTTCTGGTACTTTCAATAAATTTATCGTAGCGTTCTAAACGAAATAGACAAAAAAAATTTATTTTCTTCCTAATGCGGCAGACGATTGGACATTATCCAAAACAAGTAATATAAAAACAAAATTTTTTAAAGTCAATTCCTACTTAGGTCAACAAAGAAAAATTTGAGTGTGAACTAATAGTAGGAATTGAAAAAAAGGATTGCCTGCCAGAACATTGCCTACTGTGCGAGATTAGGAGGGGGGGGGGGGGGAAGAGACAGAAAAAGTTTGGCAGGTTAGGGATTCGATCCCGCAACCTACAAGACGGGAGGAGCCCGCATTACCGCAGTGCTACCGTTTACAGAGAAAGAAGAGGGAAATTAATATTCAAGAGCAAGAGACGCTCTAGGTCTAAAACTAAAATCGATTAATTAAATTTAATTAATGAATTAATATTTGAAAAAACTGTATTAACATCAAGTGTCATCCACTACAAGTTTAAAAAATGTATTTGAACTTGAGTGGATGAATAAAAAGTATTTTATTAACAATTGAAAATTTGAACAAGATATATATAGGGAGAGTGTGAACTAATAGTAGGAATTGAAAAATATTAAAATACAGTAAAAGAAATGTTCCTCAAACTGTACTATATTAACAGTACTATATTCTTTAGTATATTCTATTAGATTTAATTTGAATATTTTCCTCTACGTCATTTTGTCTATAAAAATATCCCTTACGATTTTTTTTATAAATATAATTTTTTTGTTTTTTTTTACATAAATTGCATACATTGATCGTTGTATTATATATATATATATATATATATATATATATATATATATATATATATATATATATATATATATATATATATATATTGGCATTAATTGCATTGGCCGTTGTATTTAATTTGGATGTACTCCGTAGCGAAGTGCGGGTTTTCAGCTAGTATGTACATATATAGTGGTGCACCCAGAATTTTTTCTTCGGGGGGGGGGGGGCGAGCGAGATGAACAGATAAAAATATTTATAATGTATGGGGAGGGGCGACATGGACGGAGAAAAATATTTAAAATGCAAAATCAGTATTCATAATGCAATTTCTACTTCTTTGGGGGGGCAGGGGCCGTTCCTCTTCCCCCCCCCCCTGGGTGCGTCACTGCATATATATGCACTTTGGTTTAATACAAGCCGGAGTTTGCGCCCACCGATCTACGCTATGACGTGAAGGGGAGCAGGTTTCCCGGCAGATCGTCGTGTCGCCGCCGGGTCGGCTTCAGGCGCCAACGGTTTATAAACCGCCAAAGGGCGGTTCACGCTCTGTCAGATTCCAGAAAGGAGAAACCACAGTGAAAAATTATCGGCCTCCGACTATTTCTGGAACATTGACCTCTATCAACCGCATTAATACCGCGGTTTGGCTTTCTAATTCTTCGCTCTGTCTCTCCCCTCCCCCCCCTCATTGTTTACTTCGTCCGTGCCTTTCGATTTCTTGCTTCTACATAACTAGCTAACGAAAGGATATATATATATACTAGCTGAAAACCCGCGCTTCGCTACGGAGTACATTCAAATTAAATACAACGGTCAATATATGCAATTAATGCCAAAAAAAAATAAATATATATATTTATACTAAATGCGACGATCAATGTATACAGTTCATGTAATATATATATATATATATATATATATATATATATATATATATATATATATATATATATATATATATTTAAAAAAATCGTAAGGGATATTTATTTTGAAAAAATTGTAAAACTTTTTTTTTAAGAAATCAATAATCCAAAAGTAACAAAAACTTTATCTCACAAAAGTCATCGTACACTTGTAAAAAATCTCTACATGTTAGTAAATATTCTAATTTTTCGTTAAATTAATATTTAGTAGGATATCCTTTAGCATCCACAACAGCTTTTAAACGTCTGGGAATAGATTGCTTTAGCTCTTTTGTAATTTTTGCATCAATGTTCATCCATTCTTCCATCATAATTGTTTTTAGTTCGCTTTTCGTGTGAATGTCGTGTTTTCGTACTCGAACCTCCAGTTCTCTCCAAATATGTTCTATCGGGTTTAAATCTGGCGATTGAGGTGGTGTTTTCATAACTTGTGGACAATTATAGAGACACCAGATGCGAACGTCGAGAGCCGTGTGCATCTGTATACAGTGTTCTGTATACAGTTCTGTATACATCTGTATACTGTTACAGCACTGTATACAGTACCGTAACTAGGCATTTCTGTTCCCTGGGCAAGAATTTGCATTTTAGGCCTTTAATTAATTACGTTGGGAAAATAATAAAACAAATACATTACAATATATTTTTAGTAAGATTTATTTTAATTGCATTTTTCTGGCTTTCATTTCAGTAAATTCCTTATTCTCATCATCATTATTAATATTTTTAACAATATGGTATTCTATTGAAATAATAGAAAGATTGGTTAATCGTACTTGTCCGATAGTTGAGCTTAAATATTTTTTTATTCATTTCAACTTGCTAAAACTTCTCTCGCACGAAGTAACAGAAACGGGAAAGGTTAGAAATATTCGAAGAGCGACAGTGATATTTGGCTAAGACTCAATTAAATCAAAATCATGAAGAGTCTGTAGAATAAATATTAAACGGAGATACAGTTTCTATATTTTGTACTAGCTGAATACCCGTGCTTCGCTACGGAGTACATTCAAATTAAATACAATGGTGAATGCATGCAATTAATACCAGAAAAAGTATATATATATATATATATATATATATATATATATATATATATTTATAAAAAAAATCGTAACGGATATTTTTATAGCCAAAATAATGTAGAAGAAAATATTGAAATTAAATCTAATGGAACATACTAAAGAATATAGTACAGTTAATATAGTACAGTTTGAGGAACATTACTTTTACTGTATTTTAATATTTTTTTGGATAATGTCCAATCGTCTGCCGCATTTGTAAGAAAAAAATATTTTTTTATCTACTATTTCATTGATATACACGTGACACAAAATTAGTTTAAAGTATCACAAAAAGAAAAGGAACCACGTGATCGGCATTTAATAAATTAAATTCTAAAAATGAATCTTTAAAAATTCACCAAAAATCAGAAAATTTAGGTAAAGATTCGAAAAAGATTTTATTTTAAAGGAATTTTTAGGATCTTTCTCGTGATATAAATTTTATAACCCTCAAATTATTATTTTGAATGCAAACTTTAAAGAATGTTACAAAAACAGCTTAAAGATTTTATTTTAAAAAATATAAGAGAAATTTTTGAAAAATCTTTCGGAGTGCTTCCCTGCAATATGAGAAGAATCGCCATGCAAAATTTCAGTCCTTTAGGTCCAGCGGTTCGGTATGTGTGTTAGTCAGTCAGTCGGTCGGTTACGGAACTGTTTTTTATATATAGATGAGTCGTTACTTCAGACTTCAAACTTTCAATTCCACGTGGGAATTCGTATTTTTTAAAATCTTTGCTCTATTTAATAGCGAGATCTGTAGCCGATTTTTTGCTTTTTTTAATCGGCAACACTCATGTATTGATAAGACGAGCCATAGAGAAAGCAAAAATCGCCACAAATGGTTTTCATTTTTCGATAACTCCCATCTATTTGAGACAATAGAGTGTCAAGAACACTGTCAATTTGTATTTTAAATAATTCTTCGGGTGTCAAGTAACTTCCTTCATCTGTTTTTTCATCTATTTCCATTATCTTATCTCTTCTCTTTCGTTTATTCAGAAATCCCTTCTCTATACCCGTTTCTTCAGCCAAATTTTGTAATTCCTGGAAATTTTGTTCAAAACCTGTTATCTCGAAGCCCTTGTAATGTACTACGTAATCCAGCGATTAATTTTGTTTCCCAATCTATTGACAAATCTTTCTGTTGCAATGCTTTATTTGTTCGGTCGATGCACTGTAGAATTTTATTCCATACAGAGAGAGTACAGATAAATCTATAATTAATTTGCAAAATCAAACGTTTTGCATTCGATACAGCTTCCGGATATGAAAAATCGTTTGGAATCGTTTCCAGTTCTTGCATTACTGCAGGTAATTGTAAATGCAGGGCCTTTATTGGGCTGGCCTTTGATGACCACCTGGTGTCAGAAAAACTTTAAGTGATAATAAATTTTAGCCACTTCATTAAAATGTCCCAACGTGTTGTTGAGGATGAGAAAAAAATAAGTAATCTCTGCACAGTACCAAAAAAAGTAATCATTTCTGGAGTGGCAGATGATAGGGATGCGACATCGACAACAAAACATCGATATTCAATATTAAAACATTGATGCTAATAAAACATCGGCCCAAAACCATCGATGTTTTTAAACATCGATGTTTTTGTCCATTCATTTTTTAAAACTGGCTTAGTAACCTCTAACATCAATGTTACTTCGGTTAGTCGTAGGGGGGGGGGGATGATTTAATTTTACTCTTTGATTGGGCTGACACAAATGACCAAAACTTGGTTGCTAGAGTCAGCGTATATCATATAGTTTCCATGATGAAATTTATTACTCGCACTTTTACCAGAAAGTTGAGGAAGAAATTATTGCTATAAAAAAATTGATAGGACCAAACCCTTAAAAAAAATCCGCGATGTTTTCTAATTTAAATTGGTTGAATGTGAAAAATTAGGGTAAATATCAAGTCATATTTATTTACATGTTGGAGAATAACTTACTTCCAGGAGGCTTAAATAGTTTTGTAAAAAAAAAATTCTGAAGTTCATGACTGTAACACAAGACAAAAGAATTGGTTTCATATCAATAGAGTATACGGCAAAATCATTTAAAAGAATTTTTGAGTTTACATTTACTGAGTGTGAAAATTATGCTAGGTGGGTTTTTTCTTATTATGGTGTTTTTTCCTTTAAAAAAACATCGAACAACGTAAAATATCGAGCACAAAACATCGATGTTTCAAAAAAATTGGCTTCAATAAATCGATGTTTAGAACATCGATGTTTTTATCGAAACATCGATTTTTTGAAAACATCGATCGATGTCGAATCACTAGCAGATGCGGCGTGGACACCAGCTAAATTTAGATTATGAGCTGCACAAGGTACAAATATTGCTAAATTATTAATTTCCAAAATACGTGCACTTATATTTGCCGCCATATTGGCACCGTTGTCGAATCCTTGCCCCCTGTGATCCTAAATATCCAATTTATCAACTTCTACACTGCTGGCCACTGTAAATGCAACACCCTGAAGGAAACATGCAAATAACATGAAATTTACAACATGCATTAGCGGAGGAGAGATATGCAAATGATTAGAATTTCAGAGCAGACGCACATCACGCGCGCCTGTGGCGCCACTTCAAAGCGCTATTTAAGGCTTGGAGATTTCGACGATTTCAAGTTCGGCAATTGTGTTTTTCTTGTGGTTTTTTCAAAAAAACGATCAATTATGCCTCGTCGAAAACAGCGATCATCTTTTGATCAAGTATCCAAGTTCGACAGAGGAAGGATAGTGGCCTACCGAGATTGTGGATTATCTTTCAGGGAAATCGGTAGTCGTGTTGGACGAAACCAAACAACTGTAATGCGGATATGTGATCGTTGGATGCAGGAGGGTACGACGGACCGGCGTGTTCGATCGCATCCACCTCAGCGCACCACTTCACGCGATGACAGGCAAATTGTGCGCATGGCAGTGACGGATCGCTCAGTCACATCACGAACCATAGCACCGCACATGCAGTCTGTAACGCATCATCCAGTGTCTGCGCGTACCATTCGACGCCGTTTACAGCAGAGTGGTCTGTCCGCAAGACGTCCATTGCTTTGTCTACCCTTGACGTAGAACCACAGACGTCTCCGCCGCCAATGGTGCGATGACAGAAGGATGTGGACGGCAGAATGGAATGAAATTGTCTTTACAGACGAGTCACGCTTCTGTCTGCAATACCACGATGGTCGCATTCGAGTCTGGAGACACCGTGAAGAGAGGATGCTGAACAGCTGCGTTATTCACCGCCACACTGGTCCTGCACCGGGTATTATGGTATGGGGCGGTATTGGATATCACTCTCGCTCACCTCTAGTACGCATTGCCGGTACTTTAAACAGCTAGCGCTACATCTCCGAGGTGTTGGAGCCAGTTGTCCTTCCTTACCATCAGGGCTTGCCCAAAGCCATATTTCAACAGGATAATGCGCGACCACACGTGGCACGCATTGTCCAACGGTTCTTCGTCAATCGCCAGATTGAATTGCTTCCCTGGCCGCCTCGCTCTCCGGATCTTTCGCCGATAGAGAACATGTGGTCCATGGTTGCTCTACGATTGACCCAGATTCCATCCCCAGCTGCCACAGCAGATCAACTTTGGCAACGTTTGGAAGCTGCTTTGTCTGCTGTACCCCAAGAACTCATCCAAAGTCTCTTTGAATCAATGCCGAGGCGTGTGGCAGCGGTGATCTCCAACAATGGCGGCTACTCTGGCTACTGATTTTGGCAGGAACCACACTTCACAGAAGTCTATAAATTTAATCATTTGATACTTGGTCAACATGTTATCTACAAAATAAATTTTGTTGTGATATCTCTTGTCTTTCTTGGTGTTGCAATTTGGTTGGCCAGCAGTGTAGTTAATTTAAAATTTCAGTCGATAAAACTTCATTTTTTTCACGTGACTGAATAAAGTTGATGAAGCTTTCTTCAATCGTTACCTCTCCATTTACAGTCAACATGAACATATCTTATCGTCTGACTCATTTGCTCTTTTCTTGAAAAATCAGTCGAATAAAATGGTGTAGTACTTTGCTTTCTTAATGCTGCATATGATTTCATTTTTAATTTTGTCCCCAATTAATTTTATTATTTCATTTTGAATAATAAGTGAGAAATAAGAAACAGAACTTTTTTTTATGTCTGAATATGCTTCTTTAAAGTAGTATTATAAAGGTAGCAAATTGAATCAAATTTTAATAATTACAAGATAAAAAGTACTTTTATATACCATGTTTTTAAATTTTCTGTTGAATCCTATAAACTTGACAATTCTATGTATTAATAAATAATTTAAAAAAATTTTTTTTGATGAATTATCCCATCAACTCGAAAGAAAATGAAGTTAATTGGAAGTTAACTTGCATTTAACTTTTCGTTCCCGTTCCGGCCGACAGATGGCTGCACCAGTCTACAAAACAAAATTAACTGAAAATAACTGAAAATTAATTTAATTCTGCTTAAAGATGGCTAAAAGTATTTAAAAAATGCATTGTCATCGTGTTCTGAGCTATTCTAAAAGGTTCAAATGTCTAGCTAGTCGGGAAGTTAGTTAAAAATCGATTGCCAGATTTGTAAAGGACAAACACACAAACAAACAAGAAAGCAAGTTAATAAATACATGGAAAAAATGCCGCAATTTGTATCTCAATAATTTCATTTGACCCTATAACAGTAATATTATTTTTGGCACAGTATAGAATAGCATCCAATATTATTTTCAATATTTCGCGCCATATTATTTTTTCCTGGTTCATTGAATTAACTGCATGATCATCAATTGCATTTTTTGATTTCACATTCTTTTCCACCATTTTCAATTTCGGTGCTCCGGGGAATTTTCATGCCGGGGAATAACCGAATGAAGGTGTTTCCATTCGTGAAATCCTTCTTGTAGGTTCGAAAGATCGTGTCCAAAAAGCATGCAAGGAAAGTAAAATACTGCATTTTCATTAATGGAATATAAAATCCATTTTCTTTTCACAGTCTCTCCATTAATTTGTCCAGTCCTTCGCAAATTTCCGCCCTGAATCATCTGATTTCAAAGTGTTAAAGTTAATGTTGTCGTGTTGAACTGGACCATGTGTGATGAGGGATTATACCTTTGGCTTACGGGCCCATTCTTCCGATTCCCTGCTTTATATATATATATATATATATATATATATATATATATATATATATATATATATATATATATATATATATATATATATATATATATATATATATACCCCCTTTGTAAGAACGGACATTAAGGGGGTTATATATATGTGTGTGTGTGTGTGTGTTAGTTAAGCATTAATTGAGAATTTTCGGAGGCCTCGAAATAACTAATTTCTAACGTTAAAAGCCATGATTATTCAGAGTCAATCAGATTACACGCGTCTACGAATGCATAGACTATAAGAGTTATTAATAGAGTGCGAACGGCCTTGGGGAGAGTCAAGAAAGGAGAATCACAGGCATTCATTCCGTAGGGAATTGTTTTTGTGTTCAGACTAGGTTTCGCACGAAAATTATTTGTAAATTCAGCAAAATATTCTTCTCGAACATTCGGCAGACGTCAATGAGCATGCGCGATGAGTTTAGACGCCTTGAGGAGAAATAGAGTTTCAGCAGAGAGGAATTAGCATTTGGATCGAGCGGTCACGCGTCACGAGGGTGAGATGATTACTTGGAAAACTAAATAATGTGCGGATTGAATTTGAGGGTATTTTAATTAATAGTTGGAATAAACGTTTTGGATATAATTAAATTGTAATTATTTACCACGGCCTATGTTTACTGACTGCAATATTATTAATATGTATTAGTGAGTAATTTAGGGATTTACGATATAAAGGGCACGCTTCGAGCCTATTTACGAGGCTCGTCATATATATATATATATATATATATATATATATATATATATATATATAGGGTGTTTTTTTAATTTTTTTTAAACTGACAATACTCAGAGCCATCTGTAGCCAGAATTTCACCAAAATTGATAGGGGGACTAGGGACGACATGGGAAAGAAGTTCCGTGAAATAAAAAGTTTCAAAAGCCGCTGATAGGGGAAGTTATGGCGCGGTTATTGTCGGCGCACTCGAGCATTTGCATAAAACGCAAGTTGTTGTTGTTGTCGAAAATTTGAGAACTTGGAGGACATTGTAGCCACGCCCTATTTTACGTGCCCCGGCCACCATGAGTGAGCACGTCGGTGGATTTGCAGCGACGAGAATCGAACCGGGGACTTTCAGATCACTGGCCCGCTGCTCTTGCCAATTTGCCATCTGTTTATATATAAAAAAATTATTTGTTAGATTTTGTAACATGTTTGTTGTGTTTATGCGTTGTTATATTTTATGGGGTTTATTTTTCATTTCTAGCAAACCCTGAAACGCGCCAATCCGTTGGCGAGTTTCTCTTTACGGTAAGTAATAAAACGCGCCAAGTCTTTAGCGAAAAAAAAAATCGAGCCAAAATATCGCCAAATCCGACCGTCTTATAGAGATTAAATCTGACCGTCGTATTTCTGTTCTTGAAATTCACTTTTTAAATTATCTCTCCGTACCACGGATTTGGTACAATCAATATATATATATATATATATATATATATATACATATTGTGATGTCGGAGGACTCTCTACTTAACCCCCGGTATAATATGTGAAATATGGTACAGAGATTAGCTTTTGGAAGGAAGCAGTTTTGTGTGTTGTTTGCCGAAAGACTGTGAATAGCGATCTATTTTTCCACAGTGCTCCCGCCCAATATTTGAAGCCGGCAAAGTTTTTAATGCCAGGAGCGATTTGACGCGCGTACGATCAAGTCAATCGACCAAGAGGCGTGCCGCTGTCTACGAACAGTAAACAGACGAACAACGGATGTCTAGATTACACGTGTTTTTGGACATAGGGCTTTTGTTCCGAGGTATGCAGTCGAAGGAGAACCGGTTTGAACTGGACTCGTCTGATCTGGAGAGAGAGAGAGAGGTCGCCAGAGATAGACAGGATTCGGTTGACTGAGGTCGACTTGTCTCGTCCGGCTGGACTTCCGCGGGCCGTCGAGCCGCGTGATAAATGATTGTGATTTTGGCAGTAGTGCTTGATACTTGTGATTGTAGATTTGGCTGGAGGCCATAAATGCACTGGAGGTGCGAAACTCAACGAATTAATGTAAATATTTTGTAAGTACGCTAGTTGAATCAATGTCTTTTACTTTCATTAACCCAGCGTATTCTCACTAATTTCTTAGGGAACATAACGGCTAGGAATCAGTCGAAGTTCTGCATGCTATCTCATAGACTGGGCAGGGAAGTCGAGTTGCCCAGTTTATGATTATATATATATATATATATATATATATATATATATATATATATATATATATATATATATATATATATATATATATATATATATATATATATATATATATATATATATATATATATATATATATACACTCTGTCACAAAAAAATATATGCACCCAGAAGGAAACGAGCTACAGTCACGAAACTTAACATGTATATAGTGTATGAGGAGATAAGCAAATGATTACAAATTCAGAAGAACGGGCCGTTTTATTAATATGATATGGCATGAAAAAGGTTACAAATCAGTAAGTAGTAAATACCCCTCTGGCATCTATACAAGCCAAAACATGGCGTGGCATCGAATCAATGACGTCACCTATGACCTCCTGCGGAAGGTCATGCCATAATCTTTGCAACTGGGTAGTTACTTCACCAGTATTCTGGGGTCGGCTACAGTTGTCTTCTGTGCACGTCCCAGACGTGCTCTATTGGCGAGAGGTCTGGTGACCTGGCAGGCCATGGGAGTACGTCATATCCTTCAAGACATTGTTGGGGGAGTCGCGCAATATGTGGACGAGCGTTGTCTTGCTGATAAATGGCATCTGGGTGACTTGATAGCATAGGCTGTACAACTGGCGTTACAATCTCGTCCACGTAACTGTGTGCCGTCGAAGTACTTTGAAGGATGACTAGAGGTGATCGTGTGTCCCAACAAATCGCTCCCTACACTATCACACCTTGTGTAATCGCAGTATGCCTCTCGACAATAAATGACGGATTGGACCGGTGGTCTGGCCGCCTCCGCACGCGTATACGCTGGTCATGAGCATTGAGACTGAATCGGGATTCATCGCTGAAGATCACACGCATCCAGTTGATCTCACTCCAGCTTGCCCGAGGTCGGAAAATCCAATCGACACTGCCTATGATGTGGGGCCAGTGGTAGGCGTCTTTATGGACGTCGGCTCCTTATACCTGCGTCGGCCAGTCGTCTCCGAATGGTTTCCCTTGATACCACCGGATGTCTGGAAGGTGGTAAATGGCGTCGAGCCGATTCTAGCGACGTTGTTGGAGCGGACGTGGCCGCTCTTATGATTGCGTGATTCTCGCGTGCATTTGTGTTCCTGGGACCACCTGACCCTCCGCAACGGTAGACTATCCCTTCCGTTATCCATTGTTGCCAACACCGAGCAACTACCATATCGCTCCGACCGAGGTGGCGGCCGATACGCCTGTTCGACCAACCCTCTTCTCTGAGGCGTACTATACGCCCCCTCTCAGAGTCCGACAATCGTTCGTACTGTCGCCGGTTACGTCTCAGAGGCATCTCTAGTCACAATACCGTCCATCCAAGTCGACAGATTTGTTTGAATAACCCTATGGCACGAGCAATCATGCTTTTAAGCTCTTCCAGCTGCGCATCTCATATGCGCATAGTGCGCGTACCCTTGTCTCATTGGCGTCGAAATTTTAATCATTTCCATATTATGCATACTGGTGCAATACCAGTTTGACTATCTTAAGAAGTAAAGTACGGGCCTATGACTTTACTTCTTAAGACGGGCCTGAAGTAAAGACGGGCCCTACGGCGAAAGTTCCAAAAAGAAAGAGAACCGATCAGAAAACGAAATTATGAAACGAAATTCAAAGAGGAGAGATCCAGATGTAGCAAAGAAATATTTAGGCCTAAAAGACTGAAATTTAAAGAGTTCGTGGAGAAAGTCACGATAAAAGACTTGTTTGGTGGAATTTATACAATTATAAAAGATAGAAATCAGAAGAGAATAACAGCCGAAGTCCTAGTGGATAATGACGGGGATAAAAAATATAAAGAAGAAGAAATAGAACATATATTTGTGAAACAGAACTTTAAAATGGAAGAAATAGGCATAGATAAAAAATATACCGATGATGGTAGCATGCAGAGAATAGAAGAGATGAAATATAAGAAAAACATTGATGACATGAATCCTGATAAAGCTCCGGGATGGGATGGCATGACGCTGAGTATAATTAAAGAGATTGATTATGCAGATAAACATTATTTGACAAAATCATATAATAAGTGCTTAAAAGAAAACTGTTTTCCAGATCAATGGAAAAAGACAGTAGTAGTCTATTTTCACAAGGAGGGTAAAGACCCCAGTCAACCAACTTCGTACAGACCAATATGTCTCCTGCCAACGGTGACGGAAATATTAAATAGGATCCTAACAAATAGAATAATAGAAAATGTAGAAACGAGAGGTATTTTACCAGAGTTACAATATGGATTTAGAAGAAATCGTGGGGTGACAGAAGCGTTATCGAACATAATAAAAATAATAAAAGAAAATAGAAAAAATAAGATTCATACCTGCTTGATAACTCTAGATATAAGAAATACCTTCAATATCATAATATTAGATAGAATAAAAGAAGCAATAGATAGTAGTGAATTAGATAACCACTTAAAAATTATGATCTTAAGTTACTTGCGAAATAGAACAGTAATTTTGAAACAGGGTAATGACTGGAAATATAATGTAGGGGTGCCGCAGGGCTCGTACATTGGACCAGTGCTCTGGCTACTCATCATAAACAAATTACTAAAAGAAAATTGGGAGGATGGAATTAGGATCCAGGCGTTCACAGATGATATAGTTATAATATTAAATAGTAAAGTAATCTATAAATTTACGGAGACTGCAACAAAGGCAACGGAAAAGTGTGAAAGATGGGCTCAAGAGAATAAATTGGAGTTTAGCATCGAAAAGTCAAGTTCCTTCATTATACCATGTAGCAGAGAGATCAGAAGAAAACGAACGATTAAAATTATGAACAGAGATATGAAATATAATAGTGAAATGAAATATCTTGGCGTTTACCTAGATGAGAAAATTAATTTTAATAAACATATGACAAATATTAGAGAAAAGACGTTAAAAATTACATACGGTTACGGTATCAACAGAGTATACAAGAAGACTTGGGGTCTAAAGTCTGAAAATATAAAAGAAATATACGAAAATATTATAGAAAGAATTTTACTTCACGGGATACAGGCTTGGTATATAGACACCAATTACATGAATAAGAAATTAAAGCAATTACAGAGACCATTGTTAATAATGATCACAAAGTGTTATAGAACTGTCTCAACGGATACATTAAGTGTTTTAGCAGATGTATCCCGTTAGATATTAAAGTAAAGTTGGATTGTATGTTATATAGCAAGGGTGGCCAACTCTTGCGTACCTAAGATCTACTTAAAAAATCTTAAAAATGTGTCGCGATCGACTTGTTGTCATAGGCGTAGTCTAAGTGGGTATGGGGAGGTGTGAAATACGTACTATGTTTATGCACTGTGTTTCATTACGAGGTGCACTCTCGCGAGCTATGGGTATAGAAGCAAAATATATATTCAAACATACGTATCTGTCTACGTGAAAAACAACATGCATAACGGGCCAAAAAAGTCACGTCCAGGGGATTTTAAACAACATGAGTAATTATTGACAATATTCGTTCAAATTAGCTACAGATAAAGACAGATTTAGAGTTTATTACGTTAACATTAATGGGAAGACTGAGTTTGCATGTCCCTAACCAAGGAATCATAATTAGGCGTATAGCAATGGCAATTTTCTTATGCTTGGAGAAAGCACGGGTGCCATGGTATGCGTTCAGTCTCAGACTGAATTACAGTTCTAACTAGGGTCCTCTATTTATCACGTTGTCTAGTCGGTTTCTAAGTTAAGACATCGCGAGCGAGCGATCAAAATTGGCTTCGCGATCGACTTGTTGGCCACCCCTGTTATATAGGATCTATAATGAAGGTATAGAAACGAAAGTGGGGTTATATGGTCTTTAACACCCAGACCAGTGAGGGAAAGAATCAGATCAGGACGGTCAGAGAGATGATAAAATACTATTGGACTTACAATTTAGATCCAGTATCAAACATCAAATATTATACAGATGGATCCAAAATAAATGATAGAGTTGGTTCTGCATGTGTAAAATATCAAGGTAATGAGAGAGTTGAAACAATACAAAAAAGGATCGCGCCTCATCTTATGCAGCTGAAGTAACAGCACTTACTATGGCAGTTTCCAACGCTATAAGAAATGGTATAACTGAGATAGACATTTACAGACTCTGAATATCGTTAACTATAAGGGTACAAAAATAGAAGATTTAAAAGAATTGATAAAAAATAATAATTTAAAGGTTAATTTTCAATGGATAAAGGCCTACATTGGGTTCAAGGAAAATGATGAAGCTGACCAAGCAGCCAAAGAGGAGATAGATGATACAGTAAAATTAACTAAAGCACAAATAAAAAAAAAAAGAATTAAAAAATGGAGCCTGAATGAATGGCAAAATAGATGGGATAATGGAGATTTAGGCAGAACAGTCCATGTGATATTTCCGCAAGTTCCATCAAAGAGATTATCTTCTAACTTTTGGTTAAACCAGGCACTAACCTAACATGGCTGCTTACGTACATATCAGAGAAGATTCTTTGGCAATTCGGATCGATGCAAGTGTGGGGCAATACAAACTATTGAACACTGCCTAAAGGAGTTTGAGAGATTCACGATCCAAGCTAACTAGAGAAATTCCAAGCTGGCCACCTAAGCAATTTCTTGCTGACTAGTATTGTTGAAAATTCACCATTTCATGAACGATCACTTCCCTTTTCAGGGTTTAACACGTCCCCAGGTTGGGAATCGTGCTACCTAATTACTTTTTTTGTTTTTGAGAGTTTATAAGTTGTAAATTAATGTGATCATAAACAAGATAAATAGAATCAAGTATATGATACATACGTGCGACCTGGTTGACCTTGAACGCTGCCGAGTAGCTGAGCAGGAAGCAGTTCTATTAAATGTGAAATAAATAAATTTGTAAACTAAACTTTCTTTTACATTAAAAAAGGGGAAAAAGTACTATGAGCAGAAATGTTTAAATATAAGTTAGATTCGTGATTAGTGAAATAGAATATTGAATGATGGGCTCCATAACCTTTAAGGTTGTTACAGTTCAATTTTGCGTAGGAGTGTGGTGCAGGGATTTCGCCTTGTGCTGTGGGCCTCCAGGTAGGTCGTCGGTTCGAACCCAGCTCTGATCAGGGGCGGCTCCAGTCCAGCGGTTTCTTTTTTTTTAGGGGCAACGTTGGCTCTTAGGGTTATATATATGCTATATATATATATATACAGTGGTGCACCAGAGGGTGGGTCAAGGGGCCCTGCCCCCCCCCCCCAGAGAAATAGATATTGCATTATGAATATTGAATTTGCATTACGAATATTTTTATCCGTTCAACTCAGTCCCCTCCAAGATTAAATCCTGGGTGCGCCACTGTATATATATATATATATATATATATATATATATATATATATATATATATATATATATATATATATATATATATATATATATATATATAAGAAATAAACATCGTCTCATTTTAAATTTAAACTAATTTAGTATTAAGTCTAAGATTATATAATTTTAGGCTATGAAAAAAAAAAAATAGGCCATTGCCCCTACAGCCTCCCCCCCCCCCTGAAGCCGCCAATGGCTCTGGTAGCTGTTCTTCCATGTATAAATTAAATAAAATGGAGGCAATAATGATTAATTTAATGAGTTGAATAATCAGGAAAGTAAAAACATTCAAATATATTGTGAAAATAATTAATTTGTTTTTATTGCAAATATTGTAGTACGTTAAGTATAGTACATTACGTTTAGTACACATTGTAAATATGAATATTGCATCTATGTACAATTATAAATCTATGTGCAATTATAAATATGTAAAATACCAATAATTTATAATATAGAGACCATGAATTAAAAGTAATACAGCGAACATGCAAAAAAAATAAATAATTATAATAATGTGGCCCGTATATGTTTATGTATTTAAATATTTGGGTATTTTTAATTAAGTTCATGTTTATATCATACGTATGTTTGTATATGTGTTAAACTAAGATTTGTGTTGTTCACCTATATTGACTTACCTTGTCCTGTTTTAGTTATCAATAACTTTAAGTTAATTTATGTATTAAGAAGTACTGGTATGTAATTTGAAATTTTGAAGTAAAGTAGTGGCTGAGTGTGGCACGGGAACCGAGCTAAAAATCTTTTCCTACATATTTTGTAGGTTTTCGGTTTCAATATAAGTTAAAAAGTTGCGGGTTTTTTTGGTTTTTTTTTGTTTGTTTTTTCAAAGTTTACGCCGCGCGTTTGTTGTAGATCACCTGTAATAGATTGCTGTTGCATGACTTGTCATGTCATCAGGACTTACCGCATATCTTCGAAAGGGCAAGTCAAATTTTAGGTCCAATTTTAGGTAATATTATACACTGTCAGAAAAAAATATATGCACCCAGAAGAAATCGAGCTACTATCACGAAAATCGGCAGGAATGTAGTCTGTTAAGAGATATACAAATGATTAAAATTTCAACGCCAATGAGACAGGGGTAAGCGCGCTATGCCCATAAGAAATGCGCACCTGGGAGAGTTTAAAAACATGATTTAAAAGCAAGGGTGCCATAGACAAGGGTGCCCTATGACACCCTTGCTCGTGCCATAGGGTTATTCAAACAAATCTGTCGACTTGGATGAACGGTATTGTGACTAGAGATACCTCTGAGACGTAACCGGTGACAGTACGAACAATTGTCGGACTTTGAGAGGGGGCGTATAGTACGCCTCAGAGAAGAAGGTTGGTCGAACAGGCGTATCGGCCGCCACCTCGGTCGGAGCGATATGGTAGTTGCTCGGTGTTGGCAACAATGGATAACGGAAGGGATAGTCTACCGTTGCGGAGGGTCAGGTGGTCCCAGGAACACAAATGCACGCGAGAATCACGCAATCATAAGAGCGGCCACGTCCGCACCAACAACGTCGCTAGAATCTGTTGGACGCCATTTACCACCTTCCAGACATCCGGTCGTATCAAGGGAAACCATTCTGAGACGACTGGCCAACGTAGGTATAAGGACCCGACGTCCATTTAGACGCCTACCACTGACCCCACATCATAGGCAGTGTCGATTGGATTTTGCCGACCTCGGGCAAGCTGGAGTGTGACCGACTAGAGGCGTGTGATTTTCAGCGATGAATCCCGATTCAGTCTCAATGCTCATGACCAGCGCATACGCGTGTGGAGGCGGTCAGGCCGCCTCCACATCCAGGCCCGATCCGGCATTTGTTGTCGAGATATGGCGTCGCATATGGCGATTACACAAGTTGTGACAGTGTGGGGAGCGATTTGTTGGGACACTCGATCACCACTCGTCGTTCTTCAACGCACTTTGACGAAACGCAGTTACGTGGACGAGATTTTAAGGCCAGTTGTACTGCCTATGTTATCAAGTCGCCCAGTTGCCGTTTATCCGCAAGACAACGCTCGGTCACATACTGCGCGACTCTCCCAACTATGTCTTCAAAGATATGGCGTACTCCCATGGCCTGCCAGGTTACCAGACCTCTCGCCAATAGAGCACGTCTGGGACGTGCTTAGAAGGCCGTCCCAGAATACTAGTGAATTAACTGCTCAGTTACAAAGATTATGGCATGATCTTCCGCAGGAGATCATAGGTGACCTCACTGATTCGATGCCAGGCCGTGTTTCGGCTTGTATAGCTGCCAGAGGTGGATTTACTACTTACTGATTTGTAACATTTTTCATGCCATATCTTCTTAATAAAACGGTCTATTCTTCTGAATTTGTGATCATTTGCTTATCTCCTCATACACTACATACATGTTAAGTTTCGTGATAGTAGCTGGTTTCCTTCTGGGTGCATATATTTATTTTGTGACAGCGTGTATATATATATATATATATATATATATATATATATGTGTGTGTGTGTGTGTGCGTGTGTTACTCTCTCTCTATATATATATGTTATTCATTCATTATTTACGTTATTCTATAGCATACAAAACCAAAAATCTAAATTCTTTTCAATTTCCGTTAAAATTAGTTGGGCGTAAGCAAAATAATTTCGTTTTCGTTTTTCGTTTCGACCCAGATAACTGGGTCAGCCAATAAAGGCAGGTTTCGCGGGTCATGTGATAGGACCACACAGGCCCTGATTTTCTATTAGGCCCGGTAGGCCCGGGCCTAGGGGCCCCCCAGAAATTTTTATTTTAAGAGAAAAAAAATTTCCCAATTCAATTTTTTTTTAATTTTACCTTTTTTAATAGCAATTTTTTATATATCCTTTCAAATTTGATCGATTGGTTTATCATATGTATAGTTATATGTATAGTTCATCATATGTATATAATAGTGTATTTAAACCAAAAACCAATGTATATAAGGGATTAATAAGTTTTTCTGGTTGCATTGTATTGGTGTTTTAATGATGAAGTTAATATGTTGTATTGTTTTTTGTTATTCGATAATGTTCTCTAGACTTCTACTCTTCAAATAGCCAATTCTTGGTAAAATGGTCCTTTCACAATGATTCATGATTATTTATTTATTTTTTATTTATTTTATTTTTTTGTGCGTCAATTTTGGAAATTTTACACCCACATCAGTGTTAGGGGGCCTCCATCCCGAGTTGTGCCTCTAGTCCAGAATTTTCTAATTCGGGCCCTGGGACATCATGAAGCTTATTTAAGCTCGGACATGCTTCGAAGACCGGGATTTTCTGTGACTTTGTGGTGTAGTGAAAACGCTGTAACTGTTCTGCTAAAATATAAAATAAAGCAGTCATTATAATACTAATTTTTTTCTCGTCAGTCACAGCCCGAGTCCAGGGCTATTCGCCTATTTGCCTAGTGCTCCAGCACCAGCAAATAGGTGACTAGGAAGCAAATAGGTGCTTGTCCAGCGCCGGCGAATACTTCTGTTCCGGCCAACACGACTACCATTCGCGGGAACTGACGTGACGCACGGCCGGCCAGCAACCTTTCTTCTTCCTCCTTCGCTGCCGCCCGTGCTGTTACATATATATATATACTAGCTGAAAACCCGTACTTCGCTACGGAGTACATTCAAATTAAATACAACGGTCAATGTATGCAATTAATGTCAAAAATATGTAAATATATTTATAATAAATTCAACGATCAATGTATACAATTGATGTAAAAAGACAAAAAAATATATTTATAAAAAAATCGTAAGGGATATTTTTATAGACAAAATAATGTAGAAGAAAATATTCAAATTAAATCTAATAGGACATACTAAAGAATATAGTACAGTTAATATAGTGCAGTTCGAGGAACACAATATCATTTACTGTATTTTAATATTTTTTTGGATAATGTCCAATCGTCTGCGCATTAGCAAGAAAAAAAAATTTTTTTTGCCTAATTGGTTCTTATGCACGTGACGATAAATTTATTTAAAATACCAGAAAAAGAAATCACGTGATCGGCATTTAATAAATTAAATTCTAAAAATGAATCTTTAAAATTTTACCAAAAAATCAGAAAATAGAGGTAAAGATTCGAAAAAGATCTCATTTTAAAGAAATTTTTAGGATCTTTCTCGTGATATAAATTTTATAACCCTCCGATTATTATTTTAAATGCAAACTTAAAAAAAGTTACAAAAACAGCTTAAAAATTTAATTTAAGAAAATCTAAGAAGAATTTTTCAAAAATCTTTCTTAGTGCACCCCTAACCTATAAGAAGAATCGCCATGCA